>CM062296.1:505085629-505370762 GCA_031216915.1 Pictodentalium vernedei | reverse complement strand
AAAACTGGGGGTACATCTGCAACTCCCCGTCCCCACTGTCCATTACAAATGGGACAATTTTTTGTGTAAATTTGCTTTGAGAAAAGCCTTTTGAAAAAATGAATAAGAAATCCTTATGTTTTTTATTTGTCAGAATGTTCATCTTATGCTATAAAAATCCTCAGTGGAGGAATAGGGAATTCCTATAAGTAAACACAGTTTTATCGCTACTGATGCACGAAAATTCGGAAATTTATCCCCAAAATGAGAAAAATTGTGACCATTTTTGAGCCATTTTTTGAGGCCATTTAACTGTGTTATTCAGCTGAGTGTATTTGAGTGATATTGTAAGATTTTGATTATGTGCAGTTTACTCCAGGAAAGGCCATAATGGGAGCTTCTAAGAGGTGTATACATTTTGAGGATTGTGAATATGGGAGAGATGCAAAATATCCTCGGTCGTGTTAAGGAGGAAGCTTTACATTTCTTAAAAAAAACGTCACCTGAATGACTGTAACAAGACCTTAATTGATGAGTTGTGGGGGGTGGGAGGTTATACTGGAATCATCTTGTCCATCCATCCATCTGCCCATCAGTCTCATCTGTTCGTCTGTCCATCTGTAGACATAATGTTGTCTGGAAATTTTATTAGACGTTTACGCACCAATCTACTTGAAACTTGGTATGAATGTTCACCACCATGGAAAACCTATGCACCTGCAATTATAGTTCTGGATGGGTTATTTTTTGCCAGAATTATGCCCCTTTTTGACTTGAAAAAAGCAGGTCTAGAATTTATCTGGAGATTTTCTGTTTATGGGTTGATTCCTTTGAAACTTGGTATGAATGTATACTACCATGGGAACCTGTGCACCTGTGATTATAGTTTTGATCGTACTTTCTTTTTGCCAGAGTTATACCCCTTTTTTCTGTCTTAGAATGCTTGAATTTTGTCCGTTGATTTTCTCAGATTTTTATTGGTCGATTCCTTTGAAACTAGGTATGTGATGTTCACTACCATGGCAACCTGTGCACCTGTGATTATAGTTTCGATCAAACATTTTTTGCCAGAGTTATGCCCCTTTTTGTCTTAGAATAATCAGGGCAGTGGGGGATATGGACAGGCCTCTCTAGGACAGTCACACCTCTAATTACGCCCTTGTCCTGCCAGCATAGTGTCATATCTGGCTGTCCCTTGGCATCCACTTCCCCCTTTCAATTTTGAAAAAATATTCTTGTATGCAGTTATTGACAATAACATCCAGGGGGTGACCTAAAAAACAATCAAGGACTGTCATTGTTCCTGAGTCACACTAAAATGAGGGATATTTGTTTTAGCCCTCCCTAGTTAAATATTTTAATTCCCGCTGCTTCTTAATAATTTTGGCAGCTATGGTGGGTCCTACATGCGGAACACACTGGAACTCCTCAATGGAGGCTGTATTCACATTAATTTGTATCATTGTGATAATTGCGTTTGCTAATGAGATAATAATGTACAACAGTTGACATAAAAAATACTTATGAAAATACAGACATATAATCTGCCTCAAAGAGCAAATTAGACAATGGCAATATACAAATCACACAGTGGAGAAAAAAAATAAATGTGGCGAAATCCGTTTGATGCAGGATGCTTTTATGAGACTGGCATAGTTTTACATCATGATAACCATGGGGAAATACTGTTCACTCTCTTTGGGAAGTAACTCAGTGGTTGAGATATTGAATAATTCAAAGGTCAAGTATTTTTTTTACAAAAATTCCTTTCCACTGGATAACCAGATATGAATCAATTGTAACTTCAATCTGTTAAGGGATGGGCAACTTTATATTTGGGTGTGCAACATTTGTGAGGATCCACCAGTGACGGGTAAGAGTGAGGAAAATAATAATAAAGGAGGAAAGCTAAAATTAAATTCTATCAATTTATTAAAAAAAAATGAATGTTATTTTTGTATAACAATCAAACCAGTCATGATATGATGACTGGTTGAATAAGATTCTGATTGATAAGGGATGGTATATATTTTGAAATAAAATTATAATGGGTGATAAATTGAATTATGGTGTATTCTTGAGGGCTAATAATTATTAGTTGCACTGTAAAACTTACATCTAACAGTAAAAAAACTTATTTAACACACTTTATTGGTCTGTGGAATTCACCAATGCAATGGTGAAGTTCCACCACAACTTGCCGGTGAAGTTGCACAGATATGCCTGAGAAATTTCACAGGTATGCCGGTGAACAGTCACCGATATCTCTGAGAAGTTTCTCCAATATGCTGGTGAAATCCACTTAATGGTAAATCACTGCTAAAACATTTTAGCATGTGTTTGAACTTAGTATTGGAGCTTGGTATATCGGTCTTAACCCTTTATTCCACGTAACAGCAAAAACCCCGGCCAGTGCTATTCACAAAAATCACCATTCAATTTTGATTATAATTTTCATTTTTGTCTCAAAAACATAGCTTATGACCCCTCATTGGAACGAGCTTGCAGAGCTCATTTTTTGACTCAAAAAGTGAAAAAAAATAGTTGTTCAAGAATTTTATTTGCAAGTGTCGTCTGATTTTTGTGTTGGGTAAAGGGTTAATATTTTAAAACAGGGCTGGTAGCTCTAATACCACACATTATGGCTTTAGGAGTTATTGCTGGTATTCCACCAGGATGCTGGCGAAGACAGAATTCATTGGTGAAAACTCTCAGTGAGAAAAATATAACCTGCTGTTTATGTTGGTGGAAAGTATTTAACAACTGCATCTTGTACCAGCATAGTAGTTTTTACCAGCCAACAAGTTTTTTCAGACATAATAGACTTTTTTTCCAGTGTGTGAGGGTAAGGGGGGGTCTTCACCAGCAAAAATGACAAAATTGTCAATTTTCCACTAGTTTTCTCCCCCAATTTTTTAGTGTAAAAAACACAAGAAACTAACCATTCCAATTTCTGATTGCATCTTTAGTTTGATTTATTTGGATATATGCAGCAAAAGCTGAGTAACTTGTGTTTTTCTGACAAAACTGTCAAAATGACGCTCAATCAATCAGACGGTCTAAAATCAGAGGGGGGACACAAACAAACGTGTGCCTTCCTTTTATACCTTTTGGGCAGCTTACGGGGAGATTTTAACCAATCAGAATCAAGACTACCCCTAACTTTCCTACAATGCATTCACGGTATAAGATCTTGAAAAAGTTGGAATGAAATTGAGTGAATTTTACGTTTGTTTGATGTGTATTCGGATTAAATAAACACAATTAGAATGCGTGACATCTTGAATAAGTGGTCTTGCATGGAAACTAAATATTTTTTCTGAACCCGAGGAAGATGATATTCTGCAAGGATTGAATGAAAAATAATATTATTTACTGGTGAGTTGAAGTGAACGAAAATGGGTTTCAAACTTTGGGATCCAAGCAATGAGGATAAGTTGCGACTTACAGAACACACTCTAATAATAAATAAACAACTAAAACCTCCTAAAAAACAGGTGATTGCGACTACATTATGAGTGCCTTTTTAGAACAAAATAGCGAATATGTATTACCTGAAAGCTGTTTAATAATATCAATAATGCTTCTGAAATTGCCAAATAGCTTGTAGAAGAAGAATTTAAAAAAATTAACTTCTTTTCTCTGTTTATTTCACCTGCCTGCTGAACAAAGCAGATTTGTATGTTTCTGATGAGATCAGTGTAAAATCATTAACAATAAATAAGAAGACTGATGATGTTGCTGATCTTGGTTCATCGCCTTGAATAGAAAAGCGCTGTGAAGAAAATGAATCTGTCCTGCATGTTTCTTCTCTACGAACATCAAAATGAAAAAAAAAAATCTGCTCAGCCCACTGAGCAAATTCCAACAGAACTAAACAATTTTTCAGGACATGTCGCTTGAGGAAATACCAGAATCTGAAAAAGACAGTCACTTTGTCTCATGTCAGAAGAAAGTGCTGTAATGGATTTGGTAACAGCAGCTGAAAAATAATATACAATAAAAGTTCTAAATTACTCTTTTATAATTCGCCTGATCGTAACAGACATTTTAATCCAGTTTTTGTTTGGCTTCTAGTCATTTCCCATGTTCGAAGATGATTCACACTGTAGTACATTGTGCTGTTGTTTCATTCATTAGGTGAAAAGCGAGGGATCAGTCAGATTCCAGTATTCAAAATCGTTTCCTGCAAAATTATCCTATATAAGATCGGTCTCACTCATAATTCGTCGTCCACTTTGTGTTTGTCAATAAAGCTTTGAACTAGCTGACCAAACTTAAGCCTATACACTAGGTTAGTTATGGGGACACTTTATAACCTGTAAAAAGGTTAACAAAAATGGGTACCATCATTTTGGGACCTGTTCAATTCAGCCTTGGTGAGAATCAATGTTTCTGACAGTGATTCTCTCCAGGCCCGAGTTCTGGGCAAAGCAATCCACATTTACAGAACATATGTTGGGTGGAATTTAAACCTCTTTTGCGGTGAAAGTGTAGTGGGCCTGTGGTTTTTGATCCATCATTTTATATTCATGTACATTTCATATCATACTATTTTTGGCTTCTTCATAAACCATGTATAAACTGTTGTTCCTATTTTATTGTGTTTTCATCCAGAACCAATTCAATTTCAATTTATTTCTCCACTTTTAACCATTGCTATGGCGTAAAGTGTAAACGTAGTACATTTTACAGTAATTTACAAAACAAAAACAAAACAAGATCGTCGCAGGTCCGTGGTGGTTATTACATGAAATAACAAAAATATGTATGGGGAACAGATGTTTTGGCTTTCGAGCGTTTCAACAGGCGTTTTAAATTTAAAATGGACAAGTACTCTCGCATTCTGTCGAAGGTGGGGGGGGGGGGGGGGGGGGGGGGGGGTGGGGGGGGGGGGGGGGGGGGGTGGGGGAGGGGGATTCTGATTTTTAAATATTCTATCGTATCCGCCATGGTATTTTGTAATCAATCAATATTTTTCATTTTAGTTAGGAATTCGATCGACTGTATCCTGTCTGAAAGTGCACAACGTGCTCTTTCTTTCGTGATACAGTCCATCGGGGCTCCAATCCATATAATTAATTACATCACAGCCTCCAATAACTGTAAGTATTGTAGCTATTCACATGATAAGTTGAACAGGCATCATATTGCATGCAGGGTTTTCGGGTCAATTTTAAAATTATTTTCTTTCATCTGCATGCTTATTAATATATCGCGATGCAATATGTACCATATTAAAATGATTCGACACATTACATTTACCCCAGAATTCTTCCTCCCGCAATGCACGCTATGGGCGAAAAATGGCAAGGAGGGGTTCTCCTTACTGCGAAAGTTGCGTCTGTAATTGCGGTGAGGGCGATCTCAGGAAATGCAAGGTGTTTAATGTTTTTAGCAAGCTTTTTTGCACAGGCGATATTGAGCAAAATGCTGTTGAAGGCCATTGTTACATAAATATGATATGCACGACGACGGTATTGTTCTTCCACATATTTAATCTTGTAATTTTATCAATTCTGTAAATTTAGCTTGGGGAGGGAGTGGGTGGGGGGAGGGGATGGTAGAAGTAATGAGGTTCAGCCGAGAGAAGGTTGTAAAATTGATTTCAAATCCCTAATAAATTTTGCTAGATTGCGAGTTTGTTTAGTATTTGAGCTAGTGAATAAATTCTGAACTTTGTAGATGCAAGGGTGTCGCCTGTAGAAGGGATTGATGTATTTAGTCCTTAATTCTTTTAATTCGTCACAGACAAGGATATAATGGGTATTCGTCGCCAATATCAGCTTGACATAGGTTGCATTTTCTTTGGGACAGTTCTAATCCCGTCCAGCTACCGGTTTCGATCGGGAGCCTATGATTTCGGACTCGAAAACGGAGAAGGGGGATGGCCAAAGATGGGGGCAATTTTCGGAGGTATTCTTCTAAACCAAAGCTAAGTTTAATTACCTTATAAAACTGGTACTTTTCCAGAATTTTCTATGTTTGATCTCCATTCTTGTAAGAAGTTATCCTGAAATCTCTCTTTAATTACGAAATTAAAATGTTTCCTATTTAAAATACTTTGATTGATCCATATGTTTGTCATTCCTAATTTGTCAAGCAATGAAGATATGTAATTAATCCAGGGACTTTGTATGCAACCCACTCAGATGGTTCAGATATAAAATTGAGTAGAGTATAGTCGAGATTTTATTTTCCTTTCCAGATACTAATTGAGCCCAGTAATTTAGGGAACGGATCTTAATTTTTAATACCAATGGGTGTAAGCCCTAATTCACCAAATACAAAATTGTTTCCAGTTGATTTTTTAAGTTTTAAAATGAATTTAAAGAACCATAGTTCAAGTTTCTCTATTGTCGAGATGTTTTCATACCCCCATATTTCACAACCGTAAATTAGAATTGGGACTACAGATTTTTCGTAAATTTCTAAAATAATATCAATTGTCAGTTGATTTTGTCGAACTTTGTTTATTATGGAGTACATTGCCTTCTTAGCTTCTGTACATCGTGAGGATATTTCAGTAGAGAATTTACCTGATTTTGAAAATGTTACGCCTAAATATTTATAATTATTGACAATTTCAATAGCGGTCCCCCCTAAATAGAATTTATCGTTCTTTCCAACGCGGGTACCAAATTTTATTATTTTTGTTTTATTTAAATTAACTTCAAGTTTCCATTTTAGACAATATTCGAAAAAACTATTCAATGTAAATTGCAGATCCTTTGCCGTGTCGGAGAGCAAAACGGTATCGTCCGCGTATAGCAGTACGAGGAGCTGCAAATAAAACTCTGTGCTGCATGTATTCGGTGGCAGTGGAGGGTGTTCAAATCGTAACCCACTACAGTTTTTATTGAACAAAAATGTTTCTAGGTCATTTAAGAACATAGCAAAAAGTATCGGTGACAAATTTTCCCCTTGCCTAACACCGACCCGACTTGGGATAAATTTAGATTTTTGACCATCGATCATAACAATGGATTTTATATCATTATACATATTTTTAATAACTCGAAGTATTTTTCCATCTATATGTAAATCTATTATTTTTTTCCACAACGCCGCTCTCCAAACCATGTCGAATGCCTTAGAGAAGTCGATAAAGGCACAGTAAAGGTTTTTTTTGCTCCTCAGTAATAATTCTCTTATTACAGTTAAGGAGAATATGTGATCGGTTGTGCAATAATCTCTTCTGAAACCTGCTTGGGTTTCACTTAGTAGTTTGTTCTCGTCGAGAAAACTATATATTCGTTCACTTAGGATACTTGTAAATAACTTTGATATATTACTCAGCAAGGTAATTTTGCGATAACTATCTGGCTGGTGGGGGGATCCTTTCTTTTTGTATATAGGCTTAATAACTCCGACTGTCCAATCACTTGGAAGAATACCCATAGTTAGGATTACGTTGAAGAGCTTCAGATAGATAGTAATAAACTTTGAGAGAGATGACTTAATAAATTCGTTAGTGATTCCGTCATACCCAGGGGCTTTCCCATTTTTTAATTTTTTAACAGCTCTTTCTATTACATCGACCGTTAAATAATCATTTAGAAGAGTTTTATCAATGCCGTCAGAAGAGTTGGGACATGGGTAACAACTACTCATTTCTTCACCTTGGTTAGGAGGTGTATCATTCTCTAATTTTCTGTAAAAATCATAGAATTCTCTTACAGAGGGAGTATTATTTTCTTTTTTATTATTATCTATTAATTTGAATATTTTCCAAAATTCTTTGCTATTTTGTTTTTGGGAGCGTCGTAGCTTAACCCTCAGTTGGCTATTATATCGTACTTTACTATTTCAAAGTGTTACTTTATACTTTCCTCTGCACTCAAGTAGCGCGTTTTTTGTGTCCGTGCATGGGTTCATTCTATAAAATTTCCTCGCTCGCCTTAAGTTTGTCCGTGATTCAAGACAATCCTTACTGAACCAAGGTCTCTTTCTTTGACTATAAACTTTAATCTGGTTTATTTTATTTCTAGCCTTATTTCTTCCTTTTACACCAAATGTTTCCTTACAGGCCCGCGGGTATATATTGCAGAGGCCTTGGTTTATTTCCTCAACTACTCGGGGGTCCGGGTTCGTCTCCAATTCTAGGGCACTAAGTTTACTTTCTAGTTCTAAGATATCTGTCTCCTTTATGTTTTCTAGAAATTCAGCTGTTTTATTGCAGTCCCATTTTGGACAGCTAATATCCTTGTCTGTGGCGCATGGGTTAATCCGATTCAGATCTGTGTTTGTATTTTCGTCATCATGATTCGGAGAAGTACCGTTAACCCACGTCGCTGATTGATGTGTATTACAAACATCTTCGTTTGTTTGTTCAACAGCACAATCAACTGTAAAAACAACTGGGCAGTGGACATCAGACAATAGTTCATTGAAGTCTCTAACGGTAAAGTCCGTCAAATACATCGTGAACTCAGGTGTGCAAATTAAGTAGTCGATAATACTTACACCTTTACAAGTGGTAGCACCCACGTTTTTGTCCCTGCCAAATCTACCATTGACTATCAGAAGGTTATTGGTTTCACATATTTTAGCGAGTCTCCTACCAAAATTATTTGTCTCCTTATCTTGTGATTTTCTGTTAATATCTATTTCATATATTGTTGAATGGGCGATTTTTTCCTGAACGTTATTGGAAAGTTCATTTAAATTTCCTAATCGTGAGTTAAAGTCCCCCATTATTGCTATAAGGGGAGTTTCATCCAGTTTATCCAATATTGAAATATGCAGTTTGTCATGTAGGTCACCAGGATTATACTTTGATCCCTCAAAAGGTAAATATACATTCCCAAGTATAGATTTGAAATTCCCGAAAGAGAATTTAAACCACTGGGTATTTTCATCGTCATCGGGAATAATGGAGAATAGGTTTTTAAACTCGAGTTTTACTGCCGTGCATATCCCTCCCGATCTAATATTTGCTAATTTATGTCGGTTTTGGGGTTTGTATACGTGAAAACCTTCAATTTTGACTTCGTCGATTTCGTCGGTTTTAGTTTCCTGGAAACAGAGGACATCAAAATCTAAGATATATTCGAGAAATTCGGGGTCATTGAGTTTAGACATCAGCCCACAGACGTTCAATGAAAGGAATTTGAGTTTCAGTCTTCTCCGGCGATCCTAGTTACTCTGACTGTTGTTGTTTTCTGGGGTGGATGGGTGGTGCAGAACACGATAAGGGGGTGGGGTGGCTGGGTAGTACTGATTATTATTTATGTACAACCGGTCTACAATCACTTTCACCCTATTGCCCTCCGATTTTGCACTTTTTGCTAAGGGCCAAATTACTGATTTCCTATAATCTGCTACAGGTTTTGGGAAATGCTCAGAAACAAAGTAATTTGTATCTTTCAGGATATATGAACGATTCCTAACAATTTCCCTGTGCTTGTAATACGTGAATTTTGCCACAATCGGTCTGGTTTTGCCTGGTTGTTTTTTTCCTAATCGATGAACTCTTTCGAAATATATTGGTTTATCAATTTTCATTTTGTCCTTAATAAAGTCAATAATAATATCTTCAGAGGTTATTTTGTCAGTCTCGATTTCCCTCAGACCCGAAAACAATAAATTGTCTCGCATAGAATGCGTTTGAAGGTCAATAAATGATTCGTTGATCGCTGCATTGTCTCTTTGAATGTATGACAAGGACTCACGAACATGATTCTCTTCACTTTGTAAATGACTCACAGAATTGTTCAAGTCTCTATTGTTTGTCTTTAGGTCACACACATCTGCATTAATGCATTCAGGTTTGTTTTCAAGTTTTTCAACCCTTTCACCTAACTTTTCTACAGATGTCCCAATACTATTTAGTTTTGCATAGATGAGTTGAAAATCAGACTTAATTTCGTCCATAACTCCCATTCTTACAGACATTTTCTCCAGTATACCATAAATGTTATTCAACTCAACAGTACACCCTCTGCACACATATCCCTGGTTTTCCCCATGTGAATTGGAGTTACGGTCAGTACAGTTCTGATCAGAATAAACTGTGTGAGTAATATCACCAAGTTCCTGAATTGAATGTACACGTTCTCTATGGTTTTCCTCGAAAGTGTCTAAATATATACTCACGTCCCTTTGCGGATACGAACTAGTTTCCGGGTATACTGACTCACCACTATCCACAATACGTAAACTATCCGCTATAGTTGCTGGCAAGTCCCTAAGCCTCGGCGACTGAAATTCTGCTACCGGTGATGTGGTATCCGCCATTACCTCTCTCGTCCTTGCCGGTGGTGTGAGTTCCTTAGAAGCTTTTCTCTTGTTTTGTAATTCACTCATTCTGATAATGAACCTATATCTTCAGAGTGTTAGATAGTAATCATTAAACATTAGCATTCACGTCGCTCGTAATTTTGGCATTTGTAAGTTTTATAAACAAATATGATAATTCAGCTGAGAGACAGAAAATATGTGTGTCCTTTCCACCACGGACATGCGCAGACCACATACAACTTGAGATAGTGTAAACTTGTCCATTACATAAGCAGGACAATTAATAATGGGTGGTCGCACTTGTGGCCATTTTGTTTTCCACATCGGCTTTTGATGGTGCATGTTCACACTGGGTATTATCGGAGAATAATTTGTGATCAAATTAATATCTAAAAGATTATAGGTTTCCAATTTTTTTATCATGATTGTATAAGTTTTTTAAAAAAAAAGTGTTGAAAAACTCGATTTTCGTCTATTTTGAGGCATATTTTGGTGGCCAACTTGGATTTTCAGTTACTTGATTGATATTATTAAATGGGGAAAGGTATCAGAAATATGAATGAGTTAATTCCAATTCCTTATCTCATATAGTTTTTCCGTCATGGAGAAAAATTAGTGATGGCACGAAATTTACCCACCCTCATGGGCACCATCTTGGATTACGTCATATCCGGCCAGGATGATTTCTTGTTAACCTCTGCAAATCTGCTCCCTAGATGTCCAGGCACCTGCAAAAAATGGTCTTGTTTGGTACTGGAGGGGGTCCCATAGGGAGTGTACCTCGCTGCCCAACTATTTCACATAAATTTTGGTTTCTACTTGCAAACTTATTTCAAATCGGTGAATTACTGAAGAATACCAAAAAAAAACAGACTCAGCTATTCAATATTGTGGAAAGATAAATATGAACAGGGACTCCAGGAGTAGCACCCATGAGGTCATAAAGGATTGGGAATAACAACAAAAAAATGCATTACAATTTATGGTAATGAATGGTTCAAATGTACCATTATTCAGACAATGAAGTAACACAAGCTATGATAAGATAGAGCATAATTGTCAGAAATGTAAGTTACTGTAACTTATAACCAGGGGGAAAGGGGGCATGGTGGCTCAGTTGGTAGAGGTGCAGGCTGCAAGCCGAGAGGTCCTCGGTTCGAATCCCACCTGTGGCAACCGCGTTGTGTCCTTGGGCAAGACACTTCACCCCCATTGCCCACGTGGGGGCACGGTGACGCTGTGTCCTAAGGCGTACTGCACGTCAATGGTGCACCTGTCTTCAACCAATGCTAACCCTGCTTGTGTGGAGTTTGTATGTTGGGGAGCTGACAGTTGCTCTCTGTTGCACAGTGGTTCTCTCCGGGTACTCTGGCTTCCTCCACCCGTAAAACTGTCACGGTCATGGTTAGCCATTGTGCAGAAATATGTGACCTTAAACACCAATAAATAAATAAATAATCAGGGGGAAACCCTTCCTTCCAAATATTTGTACCATAAAACATGCCATTACTAGAGCTTTAATATGACTGCCAGTGGGTGCCAGAATCAATCTCAGAGCATTGAATTATCAAAATTTTCATGGGGAGTACCACCAAACCAGCCTCCCAACATTGATGGGAGGCAGACACCCCTTCGTGCTCTGCATATGGCACTGTGTGTTTGGATTATAATGGTGGAGGCAGGTGGAAATAAAATCTACCTGTCTCCTGGGACAGGTGGAAATTCGTGAACATTTCAAGTCCTGATGGCATCCACTGATCACAAGAATGTTCACTCTACTTTTATGGCAAATCCAGTAAAGTTAAATCATCACTTTACTTTATTTAAATGTAAGTGTCCATTAACCCTTTACCCAACGAATCGCCCTCATCAGCCTGCGTAATATGCAAATTCAGCAGCTGAAAAAATATTATTTTTCGACAAATTTCAACAAAACCATATCATGTGACCCCTCTTTGGAACGATCTCGTCGAGCTCATTCCAAAGAGGGGTCACATGATATGGTTTTGTTAAAATTTTTTGAAAAAATTTAAAAAATGATATTTAAAATAATAAATTTTGAAATCGTCTGCGTTGGCTAAAGGGTTAAACACTTACTGAAGTTGAAGAATACTGCTTCAAATATTGTGATGAAAATATTTTTACTTTATCATTTCAATTCTTGTCTCCAACTGTCTCCAGAGAATCCTCCGTCAATCTTTTCCAAACTCTGTAGGTGCCTTGTACATCACTTACCTGGAGTTACATCCCTTATACCAAAGTCACCACAGCCTCTCCTTCAGAATGACTTGAGGTATCAAGTTAGGACTTTTTGCATTATATTTGCCTGTACATGTGGTAGATGACATCCAAAAATGGTAGGGGTAAGACATCTGGTTCAGGAGATTCTCCTAATGCACAAGCTAATATTGGTAAACATGGAAGTATCAAAATTGCTGTGCAATTCAATTTCATTCTAGTTACTCTTATCACCACTAATAGGGGATGGACATTCATGTAACCTCAAAATAACTGCAAGTCAATTGTTTAATGAAACCTGAGAATTATTCAACATACTTGTCCTTTAATCAAGAAATATACTGACATTTAAATGTGAATTGAAAATGAACAATTAAGTTAAGAGTTTGAACTTTGAATATTCATGAGATTTCGGCATTTACTTTTTAAAGATTAAAAAACCATGTATGAAATAACTGAGGCAAAAAATCCAGCATCGGAGTTTGGCAGCTTAAAAAAAAACAGAATGATACACATCTGTACTGCTGACCTTATATCATTATTTGGCTCCTCATGTTCCAATAGAGAGGTTTAAACCATTTTAATTGGCGTAATCACCAAAATAACTGCTGTGAGGTTTGTTTTTCCTTGCACTGCATCCAAACTTCCAAAGCAGAAACAGAAGATTCAGAATGGGACAGAATTCGGTCACAAGATGCATCGGGCCAGATACCATCAGCAGCCCAGCACGTCACGTGATGATTTAAGCATTTATCTCATATTAATGCCCAAGAAATCGGTGATAATGGCCGAAAGACCGCCTGCTAAAGTAGTAATAATTTGTATTATTTTTTGCAAAAAAAATGGGGTAAACTAACCCTGATGCTTTTATCTTTTCCAAAATTGTACACAAAACCTGTATATAAGACTACGTGCTTTTATTTTTCCAATTCATTTGTCATTTTGCCCATTTTTATGTTTGTTTTTGTGGAATTCAATTGCCTGTCTGATAAAAATATTTTCTTTTTCTCTCTGAAATGTCTCCATATTGAGACTAAAGAATGGTTGTCTTGATACCATCTTATAATTTCAAGTTCTGTCAAATGGTCTACTTTCAGCTTGTTGTTTTTTTTGATCGGATGTTTCAGGAATGAATAATTTACAATTTTTTTCTGAATATAACCAACATCTTGGAATGATCGCATTTTCCGACACGTTTTACAAATCACCATGTAGGGATATTATGAAACTGTGATGTAAATCTACATTAGCTGCTTGGCCTAATATCATTGGATGTTCCAATAACGTGGCCTGATGCTTCACACTTATATATATCATGGATTTTGACGAAAAAAAAAAAGATGAAAAAAGTTACAATGAAACCCATCATCAGTTTGTCATTGTGATTTTGCTTGAATTTGTGGGAAATAATTCATGTGAATTGCCAAGTTGTTAGCTGCTAGTAGCAGTTAGACTTCTTTATACAATAAAAGTTTTTTTTATGATCCCTTTTCAGAATGAGCGTAGAATTCTCAGTGCTGGATCACATAATGAGATGCCCAAGTGTAAAGAGAATTATAACTGGTTGAATGACAATTTCCAATCCGTTACAGACAAAACGCTTGTTTCAAAGTGCTAAAGACTGTTGACATATCCACCTCACAACTGCTCACATCGGAAAAATATATTGGAAGATGTAAACCAATGTGTACGATGCGTATAATAATGTAACTTAAAACAAGCCATTTCATAATTTGTCAATTCAGACAAATAAAAGTGCTTGGCATGATATTCCAAGTCATTCACCCCAGCCACAGCTACACTTGTCCATTCAGTTACCCCAAACAGGGTCACAAATGCCTGTGCAGCAGAGAAATGTGTGTTGTTGACTGGGATTTTAGATTAGATATCAAATTTCAATGGACACACCAAGGGTAATATTGGAAAATAGCTACAGACCAAGAGGAGTGCATGTGAGTACTCTCCAATAAAATAAAATGAAAAATCTATGAAAACCCATTATCAATCGCTCACTGATGGCTGCAAATGGACTGAAAGAAGCACATGATATACAATTTTATGGCACTCCTCTGCAGTGGGCATGTACGTATAAATGATTGGCTAAACTTGATTTTATACCTGTGTTGTATGACATGACCTTGAAACACCAGTTAATAAATACAGCAGATTATTTATTTATTGGTGTTTTAAGGGCATATACTTATGCACAATGGCTAATCATGACCATGACAGTTTTATGGGCGGAGGAAGCCGGAGTACCCAGAGAGAACAACCAGGCAACAACGAGCAGCTGCCAGCTCCCCAACATCGTAACTCTGCATTGCAGCACAGGCAGGGTTAGATTGGTTGAAGACATGCGTACCATCGAAGTGCAGTATGCCTTAGTACATGGCGTCATCATGCTCCCATGTGGACAATCGGTTAAGTGCCTTGCCCATGGACACAACATGGGAGTCCAAATTGATCTCCCAGATTGGTCAACCATCCAATGATTAACCAAGCTCGATGTTGCTTAACTTCGGTGATCTGATGAGAACCGGTTACCGCAACGCCACCGCACCTCCATACAGCAGATTGCACTTAATTGTATATCTTTTGATTAAAAAACCCTGTTAATTCTGAATAATTTACAAACACTAAATCATTCACCACACCGTCAATATAAATTTGATCTATATTAATTGCATATATGTTATAGAGCAAGCATTTATATAAGCAACCCGTCATTTGCAGATGAGGTCCCCAGAGGGTGATGCTATCCCATACAGTGGGCCAATTCATCCTCTAGGTACATCTTTCTGTTTTGGCATGAGGCCTTGATTCAGACTGAGGTTCACAGAGGGTAAATATTGTGATGCTACCCTGCTGTGCAGGGTAGCATCACCAAATTCACCCTCTGGGGGACCTCATTTTGCAGAGGACATCCGGCTTATTTTCAGGCTTGTTATAGAGTAAACTCCTGTTAAGTGAATCAAAATTCTTGCTATCTTTCGAAGAATTACTCCCAACATCCACTGAAATCCCCACATTTGACATTTTTGGCCTCAATACATCTAGAGAGGTATATAATCTATTATATCTGGTTTTGCAAAGCTCCATGCGCCCTGTCAAACCAGATATAATAGAATAAAGACTCTGTTTATACAACTATGAGATTCAGATATGACCCAATTCCTGTTAATTGTATATTACTGTTAACTGAATATTTTTCTCTGGCAAAGTTCCTTGTTTGCACCCCGGGACATGAAGCAGTGCTTGTTTACTGTGGTAAACAAGATCTGTTTTACTGTAAAATAGGACACAGTCACCAATGTTTGGGGTGGAAGTCCTCTGGTAAATTTGGATTTAAATGATTGACTAAACTTGACTTTATCTCCATGTTGAGATCATGATCAGCCATTGTGCAGAAATATGTGACCTTAAACACAAATAAATAAATAAATAAATAAATAAATAAATAAATAAATAAATAAATAAATAAATAAATAACTGGCAAAGTGACTATTCCATTAACAGGTTTTGATTGTAGTTCTAATTCAAAAATCTTTCTCATTATTGCTTCCAAAACTCTCATTGCAATGATCTCTTAGAGATTGCTCCATGAGACAGTGTTTCTTTGGTGGTAAGAGTTTGGGAAGAATACTTCAACAAATAGACTGAATAAAAGTCATTCCTGGATAGAAACGATTTAATATTTAGAATATGTAATTGGAAAAAACTGAGCTATTTATATGAAGATCTTGTGGTTCCCCATACCAGATAATCAAACCACCATTCTGCCTCAGTACATTACACTGATCATCTGTCTCCCAATAGTATTGTTATGTTTACTGTTGCATACAATTTCAATCTATTGCTCAATTTGTGGTCTCTTCCCAAGGCACTTGAGAAGTTTCAACTCCAAATACAGTTTTTCTGTCTCATCATTTCCATAATTTGATGAAAGGACAACAGCATGAGAAAACAAAATTCATGAATTCTGAAAAACAAAATGGCTGTGATCAATATTCCCTCATGTAAAGTAAGTTTTATATGTCAGAATTTGATGATTTTTCCTATCAAAAAGATGAAATTCATCAAGATGGATTCACTTTGCTCTAAATGGATTATGCTATTGCCATATCAGTTGCTTCCAGCATTGATTGGTGATAGAATCTTTTACCCTTATAAAACTAAATTGTTTGTATAAAGTAGTTAAAATAAAAACTGATTATACTGAATTAGGCAGAGGCAGGAAATTTCCCTGTGGCCCCAAAATCAATGCAATCCAACACATATAGGCACATGAAATATGGTGAAAATGACCAAAAGGTGAAATGGATCTGATTGCAAAGACTACCAGTATATCTAAATGCCCTCTGTGTGCTGTCCACAGGGTAGGCATTTCAATACACCAGCCATCTAATTTGCTATTGATCGCTCAGGTGCAAGGAAATGGCATTCTTTTATTTCGAAAAATCAAAATTTTCTCCCATTGGTCCGAACTGTGGTCGGCCAGATGGATCCGGACCTCTTTGTTGCAACCATTTTAGCCTAATGAGTAATGAAGCTGATTCAAAAATGCCATCGAAATGCCCTCTATGTGGACTGCTACTGATCGCTCAGATGATAGGACACAGCGTTCTTTCAGTTAAAAAAATCTAAATTTTCTTCTGGTCTTGGTGCTTTTCCCAGTAACATTTTTTGACCCAGAATGCACCTGGTTTTAGGTGACCTTGATTGAAATAATTGACTAAACAGGACTTAAAATTTATTGGAGAACCTGAATCAATTCTTGCAAATGATTCTCACAAGGAAAACAGTGAGAATCAGCTTTGATTCTCGCAAAATGTTTTCGTTTGCTTCTTGTCGTTGATTAAGAAGGCCAGAAGAATTCTTATTTTTTTGCTCTTGCATAATAAGGTGACACTTTGATTTTGATTTTGAAGTGGTCTTCACAGAAGTCCACACTGGCAGTCAAGACTTCACAAGAAACCATTGCTAAGGTACAGTAACTTCCAGCCATCAGCAAGACCCCAAAATCCTGTATGCTAGATGTTTTCCACATGTACATGCAAGACCAGAAATTATCTGGTAGAGTGCTAGAAGCCACAATCAGGGCTTTAAAATGAAGAGCAGGTACCCCGGTCCAAAGGTGTCATATTCTGTGGATGTGCTTCATATTATCTTAGAAGTGAAATTAATTAGTCTTCATGGGTTTGCCTTGTTACGATTTATGGGAGAGTGCCTATTGGCACTCTCACATAAATTGTAACAAGGTAAAGACATGTGAACAAATTTTGATGACCAAAAATAACTTAGCACTCTACCAGTTAATATTGGAACTATGCCCTGAGGAGTATAACTCAAGTAAAGTATATAAATATGAGGTTTTCCCATGGAATATTGTTAGGGCTAGGGTCCCCAGACCTAAAAAAAAATATTAAAATGTGATTTCCGCATTATTTCCTCAGATCCCTGGTTATCATGTTTTCAGTATTACTCCTCGCTCCATTGAATATCCCTGTATTCTTGTACATGTGTACATGAAATAGGCAATACTGTATAATGAATTTTAATAATTTTTTAAGGATACATTATACGCTATGACGTAAACACAAATAAATGATAAATTTTTCCCCACCAATAAGTGTGCCTGGAGAATCTGTGCAATGTGAAATTCTCTGGGAGTTAAATAGGTCTCTCATCTCACTAAAGATAAGGAGAATCTGTGCAATGTGAAATTCTATGGGAATTAAATAGATCTCTCATCTCACTAAAGATAAGGGTCTCATTACAACTAAGCCCCCTCCCTGCCACAGTTTAGACCTTAAATAATGATATTACAGAGGAACTTGTTAACTGAATAGCCACTTTGCCAATGAAAATTATACAGTTAACAGGAGTATTCAGTTAACAGGGATTGTGTCACTTTCCTGTATTCTAGATAAACTTGGCACTTATTCTATTATATCTAGTTTGACAGAGCTCCATGAGCTCTGTCAAACAGGATATAATTGCCTGTATTGGAGATGTACTGAGGTCAACTTGGTCTATAAACAAAGGAAAACTGGGGAGAGTCGGTAATTTCTTGACAGGTTAGAAGATTTTTTATTCAATTATCATAGGTTTACTTTATAACCTATATTCAATAATAATATAACAGGTCAAATTTGTACTAGAGGTATGGTAAATGGTTATGTGTTGGGAAATTATATTCAATTAACAGAGTAAGAGATATCCAATTAAATGGGCTCTACTGTATTATTAATGTATCATTCCCCATCTGTAATTGAACATAAAAGCAGCCTTTTTTTGTTACACTTGGAATATATTTGAATCATTTTATAAACTTTAAAAAATCCAATTCAAAACTTTTCAATTTTGCATGCAGCCACAACCCCTATGGCCTCAAACCATTCAACCTCTTTCTCTTGAGTAAGATGATCCAATGCTAGTCCACAAACCCTTGTTGCATCTCTTGGATATTAGAGTACGTACCGTCTCCATCCACTCTAAATATATACTCCAAACTTCATTTGAGATGAAAGAGGTATCTGTGCCTTGGGTTTGGGTTGTTAACACAGACTGGTTTTATCCTGACATGCGACTAATAATTTCTAACAGATTTAGAGAAAAGTGTGGGAGCCTAGGCCCGAACGGTCGATCTCTAGTGCGCAAAGCTATCGATATACCCCGAGTCTAAGAGATCCAGGCTGGTTGGTAAATGCCCTTATACATTGACTATTACACTACTCTCACGCTCTTTAAGATTCATGCACAGTGAATCTCACCCCACGGTTTCAAATCAGAATGGTTGAAACATCCACCATGCTTCACCACAGCGTCCACAGTGTCACCAACTACTGAGGGCTGGTCACGGCACCAATGTAGCAGATTGAGAGAAAAGTACGGGAACCGAGGCTCGAATCGTCAACCAATTTACCACAAGACTAATAGATCTGGACTAACCAGGCTGGCTGGTAAATGGCCCTTATACCTCGACCGCTACAAATTAATAAGTGACCTTACTGGTGAGATTGACCACAAAGGTAACAGTTGGTGCTACAGAAGTGGGATATTAAAATAAATAAGACTAATATTATCAGTAGAAGGATTAATTTGGTGATGGATGATTTAAATGAAATCATTTTGGGAGCAAGGTCAGGCAGTGACTAGAATAACATCTGAAGTACTATCACATGTGATGGTTTATCGTCAAGTGGAAATTCTCTGTCTTCCAAGTCCACACAGTCTGAAATGGACCAGTAGTTTAGAGATGTTGCTTCATGGCTGGAGAGACAAATGAAGTGAATTGAAGATGATAAGGACAGAACATTTTGTGAACAAACTTTGAGAATATTGAGAGATTACATGTACAGTCAAAAGCATTCAGGCTCAGCAGCTGGTTCATCAAAATACAAACACCAACAATAAGATTATCAGTTACATAATCAGTTGAATCAAAATAGAAATGTAACTAAGTGCCTCCATTTGAAAAATCAGACAATAATAAGGAAATATTGCCTCAATCACGCCAAAATAGTGCCCTGGTCTCAAGACAAAGGTGAGGGCTTCCATCTGAAAGTAGATCTCTTCCCTCATTTGGAGACTGCAGACCTGAAAACCTTCAAACCAGTGTCAAACGACAAGATGATGTTCAGAACGGTACACCAAAGGGGAGAAATTTTGTTGGAAGAGGATAGCTATCTTCAAGGTTGTTCTTTAGTAACGTTTCAAGAGAGTGAGTCTCCTCCAATATGTACTCTGTCCCAAATCGTCTCACTGGAAATGAAAATATTCAGAGTTTTCTCCCTTATACTACTGAAGTGACTAATGCTTCTGTACACACTTACCCACTCACTGCTTAGCCTGGGACTTACACCAGGGAAGTTAATAATCAATCGGGAATGAAACCACAACAATATGATTGGCCAGAGGATCTCAAACAGTACCATTCCCAATTTGAAAACTTAGCTGAAATTAAAAAATGGAAATATAGAACAAAATCCCTCTCCCATACAAGCATGTATGCGAGGAATGAGAAAGATTCTTCCTTACATAAATTGAAAAGTCAGAGGTATTACTGTAGAATTATGTTGTCCTAATTACATGCCTGATCTCGACTTAGAGCACAGAGTGATTAAATCATGAGATTTCATAAACTTCTGATAAAAAACTTTGAAAGAAAACAGATCAATGAAGAAGTGTACTCTGATGACGCGATTGTTCGATGACCTGCATAACTTGATCAACCCCGCAATGAAAAGCTAGGCAAACTACAAACTATAAACAATAGCCTCATTAATTATCAAATACATCACTTGACCAAATGGTGTGATTTGTTTGGTTAGTATGTTCACTATGTAATGCGAGTTGTAAAACTTCATTCAGTAGTAAATATCATTATGTGACATTTTGTTTTCTGACCAATCTTATTACCTCAACATTTACTCAAAACAAGAACGTTTTGAAAGAGCATTAACTTCTGTTAAGTTCTGTAAATGTACTTTTGCTATCAGCGTTAATTACAATGACACAACAGTTTGCAGGTATACTGTTCACACCTCATTTGTGTGTTTTAATCAGTGTAATGGAACCTCGAATCTTTGCCCGGTAATTTAATCTATTTTCTTGAAAATTAGAGAAGCGCGAAAAAGAGAGCTTCTTGTTTCCAATTTGGAAGAGCGAAGAAGTGTGAGTACGACAGCGCTCCTCAAATCAACATCATTTTCTTAAAGGAAGACAGAATGGAAACTCCAAGGCATTAGAGAATACACTTAGGCAACTAATCGACGAGTGATTCACTAATCGGTTAACAGATTTGTTTCATACCAATCGCATCAGCATCGACAAGTCAAAAAAATTGTTTCAATACTAGAGTTTTTACTGATTTTTCCCAACTGATAGTAAAACCCACAGAGCCAGCAGGCTGATAAGTGTTTGTGTGTACTGTAAACAGAGTACAAAATCCAAATTTGCCAAGAGGGAATCCTCAATGTAATAAAATACTTTAAATACCCTGGGAACGTAATGTGAAAAAATAGAGGTGCTTGATAATCTGAAAGGGAGGCAGAAATAACTGACCAGCCCAATGGAATCTAAGATATTTCTTAATCAGTTTCATGAATTGGTACACTGAAGTATGCATCTTTGGTATCGACAGATGTTAAAAATTCCTTTGGCTGCAGAGTCTGAAGTACCACATCCAAAGTTTCTTGCTTGAAATCATGGTATGTAATATATTTATTGAGTGGCTTTCGATATTTTATTTTACGTTATAGTTTACAGGCAATTACATATTTAACCAAATTAATACATGATGAGGCAGAATGAGCCATTTTTCTTGTTCCTGAGGAAAATATTAGAAATGACTTTGCCATACTGCTCGTCTGTAGCCTGAATAACCCCTTTATTGAGTAGCTTTTCAATAGAAGATTTAATGAACTGACGTTCTTTCTGATCAAATTTGATAGGTACATTGATTTTTAGGTTCACTGAAATATCAAATTGGAGTTTGTAGCCCGAGATTGAGCTGAGGATCCAGGGATCCAAAGTGAATAACTTCATATTTTTTTTAATGGTGTTTAAGTTTTCCAGCTTGATTGTTTTCAGAAGTGTCACCTTCAAACTGATGAGCTGTAATGATACTTACCATTAACTTTCTGATTGTTCCCTACCTTTCAGTTTGTTTTGCCAGGGAGCTGGTCATTTTTGGTAGTAGGGACGTCTGCTTCTGATGAACCCTCTGCTCCTTCTCATGCCTTTGCCTAAAAAAGACCTTTCATAATTCCCAGAACTGGAAAATGATTCTCGCAGAGACCTATTATTTGCAGTTTTGCTGAGCTCAGTAATCCCCATAATTTTCCTGCATATTTTATCACCAAAAGGTTGGGATGAAACCATGTTATCCACAGAAAGAAGGCTGTATACATGTTCTTAAAGATCAGTCTAAAGGCATTTCTACTGAGCATAGATAACTCGAACTGCACATTAGTTTGCAGTCGTAAGTTATCCAAAGCCAGTTTTTTTTTTAATATTTTAGTATTAACATTTTTGGATCAAAGTTCCTCTGTAATTTTCAGTGTAGCAGAAATGGAGGATGATAAGACAATGATAAGATTTTTAGCTCAACTTGACACGAAGTCAAGCTGAGCTATTGCCGTCATTTCTAGTCTGTCTTCTTTTACAATGTGGAAATAATAATGATTTTGGTAAAAGAAAGATTTCTGAGAATCAGCAATAATAACTAGGAATTTAACTAATTTGAAATTTAATTAAAAAAAATAATTAAAAAAAAAATGATACAAAGATCTTTTACACTACCGTAATTGGTTTACAGAAAATAAAACAGTGATATTTATCGATTATTGAATTAGTCCAAAATACAGTTCGACAGAATCCAATAATCCAATGGTGAAGAATCTTGTGAAGAAACTTTCCAGCTGGTAGCATTATGTCCAAGAATGTGTCTTCAGAAACAGTATCCCATAAATTTGTAATGAAATGTTCACTTAGAAATTTCCCCAGTCTGCAATAAAATATAATAAAATGCACAGCAAAATTCAAATGGAGTTAAAATCCAATAAGTATTGGCACCACAGGTATTTCAAAGTAATCCAGTAGAATCCTGGCTTTTCACAAAAATATATTCTATTTCACAGCTTGTATAAAATCTCCTTTTACAAGACAAATAAATTCTCTTCAAAATTCTCTTTTGGAATCACGTTTCCAAATTCACAAAAAACACTGCTTCTGTAATAAATAATGCACTGTCCTGCAACAATAATAATCTCCAATGTAAACAACTGCTCTGTTATGAATAGAATGTCTATCTGAAATGAGACAATCTGAAAAGAGTTTTTGAATTCTGTTGACAAGGATATTTATACTTCTTAGATAAAAAGTCCTAGAAGATGAAGTTTCTCCAAAGTTCTGTTTTCTATCAGTTTCTAGGTGATTTTGTCTTAATTGATACAAACAAGGATGACCTACTTAAACAATTAAACAACCAACAGGTATATGTACAGTGATCTAAAAATAGATTCTGTGTAACATTAGATGAAAACATGCACTTAAAGGTCACTTAGTGCAAATGAGTCAGACCAGTCAAAATCTACTGATTGTAAAACAACCCCCCGCCCCCCCATGCCTACAGAAAAATATCAGTTGTGTAGAATTATCAACTAAGGACATATCAATCTTAATTGGGGTGGGGGGGGGTGGTGGCTATAATACACCCCGTCTTGAAATAAAATGTTTGAAGGTACAGAAAACTGGGGGGGGGGGGGGGGGGGGGGGGGGTTATAAATTTAGCAGACTGACTGGTTTACAATATACACACATGAGAATCTTCACAAAATTTTTAATAAACATACATATACGCTTAAGTAAATGGGGGACCAATCAGATCATTTTAAGTTAGGATATTCTGGAAAGAGAATCAGCTACAACATTATCTCTTCCCAAAATATGCCTAATATCTAAATTGTATTTAGCCAAGGTCCACCACAATAATCTTTGATTCTTGTTTTTTATTTTATTGAAAAAAGTTAGAGGATTATGATTGGTGTAAACTGTAATTGGGAATTGAGTGGTTCCTAGATATACATCAAAATGGGTTAATGCCAAAATTAGAGCTAAAGTTTCTTTTTCTACTGTAGAGTAATTCTTTTGATGTTTTAGAAATTTTCTAGAGAAATAACATACAGAGTGATCAGTACCTTGGGAGTCTTCCTGGGCAATATACCCACCTGCTCCTTGTCACTTGCATCTATAAATAATCTGAAGGGCTTATTTATAATTGGGACTGACAAGGATAGGGGAATTTTAATGTTTTTATTCTGTCAAAGGATTTCTGGCACTCCTCAGTCCAAACAAACTTAACCCTTTTACTCAATACACTGGTCAAAGGGGAGACAACATCAGAGAAATTAAAAAAAAAATTCTATAATATCCAGCCATGCCTATTGCCTAAGAATCTCATGAACTCTTTTTTAAATCTCGGTTCCGAAAAATTTACCATGGAATCAACCTTCATCCCAATCAGCCTCACCTGCCCCTGACCCACTACATGACCTAAATAATTTACAGCTGCTTTGCCAAATTGTGATTTTACCAAGTTAATAGGTTGGCTTGGTTAACTTTATTGAAAAATTATTGAATGTGCTTTAGGTGATCAGCCCAGTTTGTATCAGTGTGTATAAAATCATAATCATTGAAAGCTTCACTGTGATCTAGGTCTACTATTATTAACTTTGCGATGGAACGTTGCCAGAGAATTTTTCATGCCAAAAGGGGTAACTTTAAAGTGATACAACCCAAAAGGGGAAACAAAAGCAGATATTTCTTTTGCTCTTTGTGTACAGTCTCACAGACTGCAAATAAGAGAAGTACTCCTTCATCCCAATCCTTCTCGTTATCCTCCCCATAGACCTTTATCATGGGCTTCAGTGTTTGATCGAAGCATTCAAGAGCTCCTTGATATTCAAGATGGAAGGCACTTGATGTGTTCTGTTTAAATTTGAGCTCATACATCACTTGCTGAAAAATTTTGGACATTAAATTTGAGCCTTGGTCTGATTGCACTGGCCTCGGTAGACCGAAAGTTGTGAACTTAACTATAGTCTTAGTTTTTAAATTTCTTAGAGGAACAGCCCCAGGAAATCGTGTAGAAGCACACATGATAGTAAGCACATATTCATTTCCAGATCTTGTTCTAGATTATGGGCCAACACAATCAATAATAATTCTACTAAATGGTTTTTCAAAAGCAGGGATTGGTTGAAGGGGACAGGAGGAATTTTCTAGTTGGGTTTCCCTACAGTTTGACAGGTGTGGCTGGTTTTACAACATTCAACAACATCCTGTTAAAGCTTGGGCCATTAAAAAGACTGTTGAACTCGAGAGTAGGTTTTTCTTACTCTCAAATGTCCAGCCATTGGATTGGCATGAGCCAGACTTATTATTTCATTCCGGTATTTGGTAGGACAACTATCTGATAAATAACCTCCCGATCACTATTGGAGGGTACTTTCTTGGTCACCATTTCCTCATGAGTGCACCAGATTATTTGAAATAACAGACAGGAGAGTATTGGGCTTCAGCCTTTGTTAGAGCCTTTTCACATGGCTCAGCAAGGTAAGGATCACTTTCCTGTTCCTAAATTAAAGAATCCCGGGAAATGAAATTTAAGGAGGTCCCTTGTCACTCTCAGGTGTAGTGACCTCTTTACAATATTTGGATGGGTTATCACATTGACTCAAAAATGTCTTGAGACAAATCAAAGTCTTCAGAATGAATAATTCTGTGACAGTCATTATCCTCAGCTTTACTGTTCACGTCAACACAATTGAGATTATTATCAGTATTATCAACCTCAGCTTTCTTTGCCATGGACCAAGTCACAGCGCAAAGGCAAGAGGAAAACATTCCTTCAAGTTAGTAATATTTTCATCTGTGATCGGCTTTTCCACCACTTGAAGGTTCTACAGTGACTTTGTCACCAGCTAAGTTATTTCCCAATAATAAAAAAATACCTTTTACAGGTAGAGTAGGTCTGATTCCTACTGTGACACACCCATTTACTAAACTACTTCTAAAATTTATTTTATGAAGTGGGACATTTAAAGAGCACGACTCAATACCGGAAACTTGAACTTGTGCCCCTTTAGCGCTTTCTTCAGAAAATAGCAAAATGCCTTCTAACATTAAAGACTGAGTAGCCCCTGTATTTCTCAGCATGCATTTTTAGCTCACGTGAGCAAAGCTCAAGGGGAGCTTTACTAATCACTTTCTGTTCATTGTCCGTCCGTCGTTGTCCTGTGTCCATCATCCATCATCGTCCGTCTGGCATGAACTTTACATTATCAACTTCTCCTCACAAACTCCTGGACCAAATTGAACCATTTTTGGTGTGCGTCTTCCTTATCATATGTCAATTCAAGTTTGTTCAAATAAAATTGTCACGCCTACAGGAGGCACCACAAGGGACATAACTCTGATAGCACCCATAAAATACAAAAAAAATCTTCTTCGGATCCAGTGGTCAGAATCTTTTCATATTTGGTATACAACATCTCCAGGGGGGTCAGATTCTAATTTGTTCAAATCAAGTCCCTGAGTTAATATTTGGGCTCCTTATTGAAGCCTGAATTTTAACTTAGTGCAATACATGGAATATTCTTTAAAAATCTTCTAATTCAGATCCACCAGTCAGAATCTTTTCATATTTGGTATACATCATCTCTGTGGGGGGCAGATTCAAGTGTGTTCAAATTGAGTCCCTGGGTTAATATTTGGGCTCCCTATTGGAGCCCAAATTTGAACTTTGTGCAATACGTTGGAATATTCTTTAAAAATCTTCTTCTTCAGATTCACCAGTCAGAATCCTCTCATATTTGGTATACATCATCTCTGGGTGGGAGGGGGGGGGGGGGGGGGCAGATTCAAGTTTGTTCAAAACGAGTTCCTTGGTTAATATTTAGGCTCCCTATGGGAGCCTGAATTTTAATTTAGTGCAATATGGGAATTTTCTTTAAAAATCTTCCTTCTTCAGATCCACCAGTCTCTCATATTTGGTACTAGATTCTATCCACGGTTGAACTAAGTGAAAATTGCGACCATATATATCTGTCAATCTTATAGTTCATCAGCCCCATTCATATGACGTCAAGAGTTCAAATGGAAGTATGCTTTCCTATTTATCTTGTCTTTCACTCAACGTATTCTGCATATTGCAGTGCGATACCTTTGATCTTGCGAGGCTCTTAATGGCATTGAAACAATGTAGCAAAACTTCCTTAAGAACAGAGGGGTATTGATTTCTTTATTTTCTTAAAGGAACATGAAGTGGAAACGTCAAGGCTCTAGAGAATACACTCAGGTGACTTATATCAATGAGTGATTCACTAATTGGTTAATAGATTTGTTCAGTACTAATTGCATCGGTGTTGACTAGTCAAAACATTATTATAGGCGATCATTTTCCAATTGAACACATATATATATATATAATTAATTGATATGGACACAAAACAAACTCCTTGTGATATTAAATTTCCCTTTTGTGATAGTTTTTAAATCACATTCTGGCTTTTGAAGACATTTTACATGAAATTGTTTGATGATTATTTTGCATTCTTGGTAAAAAAAAGCCTCAGTTTTCTCAGTTAAGGCACATAGAGTCATTGAAATGGCTCTGACAAAACATAAAACAGTGTTTTTTTCCAACAGAATGATCAGTACTGCTACTGTGGTATCTCATAACACTGTTAACTGGTAAAGTGCTGAGTTTTTTCTGACAACAAATCAAAGCTCATCATATACTGCTCTGTTTCATTTAATTGGATAGTGCCTTATAGGCACTATCTAATTAAATGTTAGAGAGCAAGGTATTGTATAAAAAATCTGATTCATACCAGGAACAATAAAGGCTTTCTCAGGCAGAATGTAGCTACAGACAGTTATTGCCTGTCACTTTTAGGAAAGCCCAAAATAGGGCTTCCAGCACTCTACCAGTTAAAATGCCAAAAACCATCAAATATTGATTCTATATTGCTGTGCTTGTGTTGCAAGTACCCATGAGTGCACTTTCACAACTTTTCTTTTAATTCCCACAGACACCCGTTCTAAGGAAAGGAATGAAATTGTAGAAATCAGACATTTGAGTCAAGAATGTAGTGGTCTTTGATGTTTAAGTAGTGGTCTTTGATGTTTAATACATTTGTGTGTGTGTGGAGGGGGAGTGGAGGGTGAAAGATTGTCAACTACCAATTATTCAAAATGTAGAGCCAGGCAAATGAAAAACAAAGAAACACCTTGTCTGATGAAGAGACAGACAGACAGATAGACTTGCAGTCACACATTTTGGAAGTCTTCTCAAGAGTACTGAATGACGTACAATGAAAAATATATTGAGAAGAGCCAGGTCAAAGTTGTCAAAATAGAGAAAAAAATCAGTGGACCATGAGTGCTGCAGTCTCAAAGAAACTAAAAGTGAATGATATTAACTTCAGCCTCCAAAAACATGCTGTACAGTCTTTCCAAATGTTTATCTTCAGCAGAAGGGTTCAGTATGGGTGGGAGGGGGACTTGGTTCAAGGAGAGAGCAATATTTCACAACTGTTACTGTAAATTTGTGCTGTAACATGGGAACCATGACAGCCCTCGTGCTGGACTACTATATTGGTAGCTATGCACAAATGGCATTCATTCACATTTGTCACTTTATTATGTTATATTTTCCACTGCAGCCCCTTCCCCTCCCCAAATTTGTGTCCCAAAATACTCTTTCAATGGAGGAAGTGTTTTCTAACATTTTAAAGAGCATAATATAGAAGAAGAAAAACTTCTAAATACCAATGAATAGATGCACAGTAAAGATTTTATGGCTGTGTGTATGAATGGTGATTTGGGAGGGTGTTGGAAGATTGGAATCCCCACCCTGTCCCTAGTGCTATGAGGAGGAACTATGATTTAAAGTAATGTGTTAATAGGGTAAGATAGGCTGTCAATTCGCAGTTTCCAGAGGTTTTAATGTGCTCCTGGGGAATACACTTAACTGTAGATGTGAATTTGCTTGCATTAACCCTTTACCCAATGAATTGACCGTATCCACCTGCGTAATATGCAAATTCAGCAGCTGAAAAAATGTTATTTTTCGAAAAATTTCAACAAAACCATATCATGTGACCCCTCTTTGGAACGAGCTTGCCGAGCTCGTTCCAATGAGGGGTCACATGATATGCTTTTGTTGAAATTGTTTGAAAATTTTTAAAAATGGTATTTAAAATAATAAATTTTAATATCGTCTGCATTGGGTAAAGGGTTAACAGCCTTAGTTTTGGCAATATATAGCCTTTATTGCTGACTGTAACAAAAATATAACTTTTCCAAACAATAGAACAGTTTTGTAAGGTGTGTGGTCCCCCAATAAACATTTAAATGTGAAATAATCTCAAAAAATAATAATTAAATCTGGTTAGGAAGCCAAAAAACATATCTTCGTTAGGTTTCACAGAACTAAATATTTTCCCATAGATGACCATTATAACGTTCAGACAAAGAAACATATCATCGCATCACTTTTTTAATTTTGGTATTCAAATATCTTTGTCAAGTATAGTCCTTCTGACAGCTTTTTTCTGACCAGGAAACAGGAGGTGATGCAACAAAGAGATAAAAACTGACAGGAATGGAAATACCGGTCATGTGTACATTTTTTTTCAGAGAATTCCCAACAAAAACCCACCAAAAAGTCATTTGTATTTTTTTAGGTCCAAAAGTCATCAAATCACCCTCTTTATTTATCTGGAATATTCAACAATAAAAATTGAAAAATGCCAATAGAATGTTTCAAATGTTTATTGAAACAATATATGTTCCCAAGCTGCTTGTTTTTATTTCCCAGTGCAACTAACTCTGATTTTCAAATATTTAGTTCAGTGATACCATATGGGCACAGCAGGCACAGTGCTCACATATGCCTACATACTAGTATGCCATAATTTACAGAAACCAGACTCTTCAAAATGCATATTATTGCATATAAGAGATAAAATTACGAAAAGCTTATTTTAATTTGATTTAAAATCAAAGGCTTCTGGGAAAAGAATAATTGACAACAAAGCTTTAGCTGGACATAAATTATGACATAAACGGAAATCCCCCTGAGTATTCCTTAATTATTATGTGCATTATGGAAATACGTGTCAGATTTGCATGTGTGCATTACATGTTTAAAGTTGGTGTTCGAGTGATGGAGTTTAGTATATATACTACTCAAAGTTTGCTAAGCACCACATATTTAACACATCATTGTGAAATTTTCTTGTGACACATTTGCGATATTTTTGGTGGATATGATTGAGGAATGTATTGAGATGGTCCCCAGTGTTTACATTAGCTCTCATGACAGGCAGACTTTTCGTGACTGTCATGGAAAGCTTGTACCCCTTGATTTCCATGATGTTTTCGTGTCTGTCTACATGTACATCGGATGTGTAGGGTATTCAATCTTCATTTCAACAGAAACCCTTGTGATTTAATGATTGAATATGGCAAATGCAAATGTAAGAAGACATTTGTCTGAAGCAGAAATGTGGTGGGCTGTAGGGATGGTGGAACAAGAGGCTTCTCATCGTCAGGTTGGTGAAGCCCTTGGTGTGCACCATACGGTGATCACCAGAGCCTGGGCAAGATTTCAGCAGTATGGCACACTAGTCAGACGACATGGTGGTGGCAAAGACAGGGCAACATCTGCAGCTGAAGACTGGTTTTTGATCATTCAGGCCCGTAGGAACCGCTTTGACACAGCAACCCAGCTTCGCAGTGACCTTCAGAACGCATACGGGGTAAATGTTTCAACGCAGACTATCCAGGCAAGGTTGCAGGAAGGTGGTCTCCGATCGAGAAGACCATGTATTCGCATTCAGCTGTCCCAGAACCACTGCCAGGCATGATATGAATGGGCCATGGATCACGTTGGATGGACCAGAGAAGATTGATGACCTGTCCTTTTTACAGATGAGTCAAGGTACTGCCAAGATGACACAGATAGGTGTTAAAGGGTACGGAGAAGACATTGACTGCACAGCGGTATATTGATGAGATCCTGGATGCCCACGTCAGATTGTATACAGGTGCAGTGGGTGATAGATTCATTCTGATGTTTGATAATACCCGTCCTCATGTTGCCCATGCTGTCCGGGAGTACCGACAGAGGGAGGGGATTGAGCTTATGGACTGGCCAGCAAGATCCCCTGACCTCAATCCAATCGAACATGTCTGGAATGAGTTGCAGCTTGCAATTTCAGTCCGTCCAGTCCAACCAAGAAATGTCCAGGAGCTTGGTGCCATGCTGGTCTTAGAATGGAACAACATCCCACAAAGGACCATCTGGAACCTGACTGGGAGCATGAGAAGGCATTGTCAAGCTGTAATTAACAATAATGGGTCTCATACTCGATATTGAACCCATACCAATTCGCTCCATCAACTTTTTGGAAAATTTGAAAAATTTTCTCTTTTACCAATAATATCCATTTTCCATGGTTATCGTATTCAAAAGCTAAAAAATAATGTCAAACACAAAGAAAATCTTAATTTCTGTGCTTAAATCATTAAAGATATTATAAAATATATACACTTTTCATAGCAATATTTCAACTAAAACGTAAAACAGGTAGTTGGATACACTTGGTGCTCAGCAAACTTTGAGTAGTATATATAACATTTTCATAAGTAAGTTTAGAATTTTAGAACCACATCTCTGGGTGATTGCTAAAGTGGATGTTCTGGGATATTTAAATTTCCAAATCAGATAATTTCTTAGTCGTAGAAAATATTTGACAAGTTTGCTTTGATCTTGCATTGTTTGCTGAATGCACATGTTCGGTAGACAATGCGAGATCAAAGTGAACTTGTCTTACTTCAGTGCTTTAGGTTTTTATGTCAAATACTTTTTTGCTTCTTTTCATGTACAAGACATACACAATGAATAGGGCATTATTTCCTTTAATTTTTATCTTTTTAAACCGATTCATCCTTTTTGCTGTCCTCATGTGATGAAAAATCGTGGTATACCCTCTGTAGGTATTCAAATTCTGTATCATCCCTGTTTACATGCTACTTAGTTTCATCCAAGTTTATAAACATGGGTAACTTATCTGTTCCCCAGGGATGCACAAATTGAAAATTTAAGATAACACCCAAAAGGTTATTCCAAAATAGTTTGCATAACCATTTTGAACCAAAATAATCCCAATACCATTGCACTGTCTTTTCAGTTCAGTGTTTGTTTTCAACAAGTAGAGTGCTGAATTATTTTGGGTCATCAAAATTTGCTCACTTGATTTTGACTTGCTACAATTTATGGGAGAGCTCTAGGTACTCTTCCATAAATTGTGACAAGACAAATCCACACAGGCTTAATAATTTCAAGTCAAAGAGTTTATGAAGGACATTCACAAAATAATGTAATCTTGTTGTAGAACATGCATTTCATGATAAAAACAAAAATAAATTGCCTATCTTTAGCATGGTTCCTTCCTTCCTTCTGCGTGTACATTGTGTGTCCGTCACCTACCCCTTGAACCTTCATAGGCCAAGTATATAACGCAATGTACTAACTCCACACACGCTGGGTAAGCATTGGATGAAGACAGTTGCACTATTGAAGTGCTGTAAGCCTTATTACACAGTGCCACCGTGGACCCATATGGGTAATCAGGATTAAATGCATTGCCCAAGGAAACAACTTAGTTACCCTTGGTAGGGAACAAATTTGCCTAACACGAAAAGCAGATGACACTTGCAAAGTTCTTGAATAACTAAATATTTTCCTTTTTTTGCATCAAAAACATAGCTACTGACCTCTCATTGGAACAAACTAATTGAGCTCATTCCAATGAGGTGTCATAAGCTATGTTTTTTAAACAAAAAAATAAAATAAAAATATGAAAATTGGATGGTACTTTTTGTGAACAGTGCTGTTCAGTTTTTACCATTATGTTGGATAAAGGATTAAATGATCTATAATGATAAATCCTTAAAATGCATGAATTTTCCAAATTTTCTGCATGATGGTGCTACAGTACTAGAAATATGTTTGTCCCTATATCCTGCTAAATTCTATCTTTTGATTGGTAAGAATGCCTTGGACAAATAGCCATGGCAAGGTGCGCACCCAACATCCAAGGTATATGAGAGCATGCATCATCCAGGGTATAAGAGCATGCAAAACATCAGGGATATATGGTTTAAATGAAAGCCTTTGCACTTTTTGTTCACCTCGATATAAAAATTGAACCAAAAAACCTTAAAAATAGTCACAAATATCAGATTTACGACAGTTCGATCATATTTTACCGTCATAAATTAAATAGTTGAATAATTAAATGAAACAACTTGAGAAAAATAAAAAAGGAGCAAACATCGTCCTCTCAGTTCCAATGTGTTCTGTGTGCCAGTAGGCACATAGAACACATTGGAACTCGGGGGACAATATGTCACCAAAATACTGTTTACTTGTTTCCTTAATGACCCAAGGGATGTAACTCTGTTGTCTTCTGCATTTGTTCCAACTGATTGTGGAGCTTGAGAAACTCGTACACAAATTTGTTTCCGCTGTGTTTTTATTGTGTTTCAAATAGGACAAATTTGTTACCTCCGTCAGCATGTATGGTATATGGAGATTTAATACCTGGATGTCTCATTTAAACATGACACTGCAGCTCGGTGAAGTTCTTTGCTAAATTCACATGGTAAATGGTGAGATCATCATACTGAACAGCAAATTTATGTACCTCAGTTGAGTACTTTCAAAAGAACATAATGAGTTTCACTAATTGTTTCTTTGTAATATATGGGCTTTAATATCCTGCTTGTAAAGCCCTGTGGTTTATTGGTAGTAAGGCCAGTACTTAATCCTCTCCTTTAAAAGTACAAGTGTGGGTTGGATTTGCTGCAGTTGCCAGCCCACACACAAACATTTTCATACTCATGCCAATTAAACAAATATATTCAGTTGACAGAAGTAGTCAGGTTACAGGAATTTTTCATTTTTGTTATTTCAAGTGATAAACAGAGATTTATTCCTTTATGTCTTGTTTAAACCCATTACACTCTGATGTCAAAATGGCAAAGTCTTCAGCAACAAATTTATCCCAGAATGCAGTTTGATATTTAACCAAATGTACCTTGTTTGACATAGCTCAGTGAGCTCTGTCAAACAAGGTGTAATTGGTTCAATTCATGGTTAAACAAGAGAAAAACAAAGTGACTTGAGAAGAAAATTCTGAAGCACTACCAGATTGCTAGGGGTTAAAGAGAAGGTGTTTATTCCATAATCTAGAAGCAGTTAACTACTTACAGGTCAAATTTGTATTTGAGGCATATGGTTTGGTGTTTGGATGCTATATACAATTAACAGGGGTTATTCAATTAATTCCTTGCCTTATAGGCACTCTCCCATAAATTGAGATGAGGCAAATGCATACAGACTAATTCGGGCCTGGTGTTTTGTTGGAGCCTGGGCTGATAGTCCCTAAGATCAGCCTCGAGAATGTTCGGCCCCAAGGAAATAATACTTTACCTCTATATTTAATAGGTCCGAATGAGACAAACGTACAATCCAAACGTCCATACGAGGGGAGTGTGGGGGGGGGGGGGGGGGAGGGGAAGGGGGGGACTAATGGTAGGCTTCAACATTATTTCAAAATGCATTGCCTCGTAAATAATTACACTTGTCTTCAAAGATTATATGAAGCCCTTAACCCGTTACCCAATGCAGACGATATAAAAATTTGTTATTTTAAATATCATTTTTTAACATTTTTCAAAACATTTCTACAAATCCTTATCATGTGATCCCTCGTTGGAACGAGCTCGAAGTGCTCGTTCCAACAAGGGGTCACATGATATGGTTTTATTGAAATTTTTTGAAAAATAATATTTTTTCAACTGCTGAATTTGCATATTACGTGGGCGGATGCAGCCGATTCGTTGGGTAAAGGGTTAACTGCTTACATGCTGCTTGCAGATATTCCTTCCCAGGACCCAAAATATCTTGCCAGTGAAATAAGTATAATTGGGGCATATTTAACTAAATTTCTCTCCTGTATATTGAATAGACTTATAGATAAATTTAGACATATCTTTTATCAAATCTAGTAATGGCTGCTCCACAGCAGCCACAACTAAATTTGATGAAAAAATTTGGAAAATACTTAGTGATTTAAAAGTTAAGTGGTTGTAACTGCAAGTCAGAATAAAGCCCAAATGTGGGCTCTCTAGCACTCTCCCAGTTAAAAGAATAGGAAATTATATCACTGTGTGTCAACCAATTATCTCAGGATAATGGAGGAGACAACACTTTAATGAGGGGTATTCATTGTATGACATGGGTCACGCTGTCTCCCTGCATTTTTAACGATTGCATGCTGAGAGCTCTTGTGATGTTAGATCATGTGTGTGGAGGACAAACAGCTCATTAGTTGCACAAAAAGCAGCTTCCTGTCAAATCAGTATGATGTAAACTTTATGGGATGCAGACTGTGTAAAGAGATAAAAGTTGGAAACCTTATAAGGGTTTCATAATCACACCATTGATTATCTGAAGTGAATAATGATTGTACTAGATTGGTGCATAACTTGTAATTACATGGATAATTGGACTAAAAAAAATTAACTTTTCGTTATTTTTCTGATAATTTGGTGATTTAAAAGATTACTAACCATTTGTTTGCTGGAGATGTTTCCTCCTCATGTTTTCTTTTGTTATTCATTGATTACACACCTACCCTTTCAATGTTCTAGCTGCTTCTTAAATTCCTTGAAAGTGCTGGAATTTAAAAATTCACTGTCAAAAACCTGGAAAGTCCTTGAATACCATTGAATCTTACTTGAAAACTCCAGGCAAAGGGCATATTAGGTCTGATGAGATTCATTCTGACAATATTGAACTTGACACTGGGGCAACAGTGAACTGTTTGAGATTCAGTTCGACTCAAAACCATGGCCATTATTCGATTTGGCTTGAAACCAATCACCAAGGTTCAACATTTTCGAACTCAAACCCACTTCCATTCAAAAGAGGTGTACGACCATCATGTTCAATGTTAATAATGTAAAACTCTTAACCAGTCGAGAATTTCTAAAATATTTTTCATCAAATCTGGTAATGGCTGATGTGAAGCAGCCATGACTAGATTTGATGAAAAATTCTACTAAATTTAACCCAAGAAATCGTTAATAAAAAATCCATGCCATTTACAGAAGAAAATCTTGATAAAATGTGGCAAAATTATACTTACATAACTGACAAGAGAAATCTTGTCCTGGGCAGAAATATCTGCCATCAGCATGCAAGAAGTTGTTTGAAATACCTGTTGCTTTCAAGAGAGAAAATAATATGCACATAGTTGCTTGGTATTTCTGTCCTGCACAGATCCACTTGGATCAAACAGAGAACTTTCTATCGCCAAAAGTAACAGATTACAGAGTAATTACACCATTTTAACAGTTTTCCCCATGATTCCAACAGTTTTGGGCTCGTCCATTTTATACCACCACGCGTATGCTGATACTACCTATCACAGTATCACTCTACTGACTGACTGGTATCAGGATTCAAGATTCAATTCAATTCAAAACCTTAACAGATGTTCGATTCAAGAATCGATTCGAGCTGAGATCAGAGGTTTGTACGCCCCTACTCGCCACTCATCAAAGAATGTGTCTCTCATTTATGTATAAAACTGCAGAAATAGTTGACCCTTTCTGAAGGTGTTTTGACCAATCCAACAGTGAATGCCTATCTCTTGGAAGGGAGAGAGTTTGCCTCAGTATATCCTTGAAACTGCTTGAATTTCCCATTTTAACTTCCTGAAATGTGAAGGTATTGGTAAGGTCTTTGAAACTGAGAATCTCCTTATTCATCTCTTGTTAAATTTACGAAGCAAGTCTGGTAAGTTAGATCTGGACCATTTTTCACCAAATAATTAGCCTTCCTGCATATTTTTGTGCCAAAAACACAATACCATTCACATTGTTTAACCCTTTTCCTCGGGGCGCGGTGGCATTGTAGTAATCAGTTCTCGTCAGATCACCGAAGTTAAGCCACGTCGATCCCGGTTAGTCCTTGGATGTGTGACCATCTGAGCAATCGATTTGGACTCCCGCGTTGTGTCCTTGGGCAAGACACTTAACCCCGATTGTCCACATGGGGGTATGATGATGCCATGTACTAAGACGTACTGCATGTCGATGGTGCGCATGTCTTCAACCAGTCTAACCCTGCCTGTGCTGCAGTACGGAGTTTTGATGTTGGGGAGCTAGCAGCTGCTCGTCGTTGCTCGGTGGTTCTCTCCGGGTACTCTGGCTTCCTCCACCTGTAAAACTGTCACAGTCATAATTAGCCATTGTGCACAAGTATGTGACCTTAAACACCAGTAAATACATAAATAAATAACCCTTTTCCTCACGCCAACAGCAGACAACACTTGGAATTTAGAAAACGATTTCTTTGCTCGTTCCATTGGACAGCAGACAACACTTAGAATTTAGAAAATGATATCTTGGCTCATTCCATTGGGGAATCAGAAGTTCTGTTTTTGGGGCAAAATTTTTTTAAAATAATAAAATTTGAATAGCAATTGTGCCTACCTTAATTTTCAGCTTCATTTTAGGGCAAGTTTCAAAATAATACTTTCCGGCATACTATTTATCACTGCAGTGACTTTTGTCATGATCATGTTCAAGGATGTTTTTGATGCCAAACGTTTAACCCTTTACCCAACTTAATGGCCAAAACCGGCCAGCGCTGTTCTAAAAAATCGCCAATTAATTTTCATTATTTTTTCATTTTTTGTCTCAAAATCATAGGTTATGACCCCTCATTGGAATGAGCTTATCAAGAGTCATAACCTATGTTTTTGTGACAAAAAATTTAAAAAATTACTTATTCAAGAATTTTTTTTGCAAGTGTCATCTGCTTTTCATGTTAGGTACAGGGTTAACCAATGGGAGATTTTTAGTGCCAAATCAAACATTTTTAGTGCAGTTGGCAAAATTGGAGCCCAACAGTTTGAACACTGACCAGGATAAAGTTCTGAATAACTAAAGTCCTGAATTTAGAAATCCCTTGCAAAAAACCTGGAAAGCCCTTGGATATTGCAATTTTCCTTGAAAACCCTTGAAAAAAGAGATATCAGGCTATTTTAGCCTATTTAGATGAGATTCATTCCAAAAATATTCAGCTCGCTTTGAATATTGCTGGAATAGATCTCCTCTGCCGATAAGTGTCCACACCAGAGTGAAATCCATGCATTAGCTTGCTCCCGGTCCTGGCATTCAACTGGCCCTAATTTTACTCCTTTTTTGATGCCAACGCTTATTTTTTTCATAATTTTTTATGTAACAATCCTTATGTAACAATTTCCTTTATTTTTAATCACCCCACCCCCCCCCACCCATGATTTCCCCGTTAAGGGGACTTATGGATTGCACTCTGTGCGACTATCTGTCTGTCTGTCATTCCCTCTTATCTGGTACTGTAGTGGGTTTGACGACTGGGCCCCTGAATTGCACACCAACCCTCCGGAATAGTGGCAGGACTTCGCGTTAAATTATTGAATAAACAGGCGGTTGGCAAAGGAAACCAGAAAAAACAGTTAGGGATCTAGTGGGCCTTTGTAAAAAAAAATCTCAGAAAAATATAACTTATATATTTTATTTCTCTTTATACATAATGCCTGAAAACGGAAGCAACATTTTTTTTTATAGTTCTCAGTTCTGGATGGGTGGCTCAACACTTGTTATCGGCAAAATTGTGCCAAAGAAGCATTCAACAAAAACATCTCAATCCAAGTCAAGCTACTGAATCAAATCATGTCTAAATCTGGTGTGTAAATGTGCACCATTAAACATGGACCCAAAAGAAAATATTTACGATGACCTTAAACAATGTCAAAGGGCAACAGACTCGAAATATTTGGTGAGGTTTTCCTTACCAGTTATCAAGTACTGAGAGCTGCCTCGACTGAACGAAATATTTCCACTCTTATACCTAAAGTGTAGTGACACTCAAAAAGAAAGAAACTGATTATGCGTTGACCAATAACTAGCGATTCACGGAGCGACAAGAATAAAATGTATAGCAGGGTTTCCGCGAGACCGGCTACGGGTCTGTCGACCAGACCCATTCCCCCCGCCGATCATACTATGATCAGTCAGAAAAGCTGGTGGTTAAAATGTCGAGTACAATGCTGTATCGTAATGACACTCAGGATCCTTTGTTTCCACGTAATATAGGCATAATTATGTTGTATACTATGCCTACTATTACTGGCGACAACATGATACTTTATAACCCCTAGACGAAATCACTAGCTTTTATTTCAAGCGATAAATGATGTAATTGCACATGCATGACGTCACACGTCCACATCATGGTTCTTTACGAATATTACCGCGAGCGGTTGTAAACAAAGCTCAAGCACATGCAGGTCAAGCATCGCAGTCACTGTTAGGATTTGTGGATTTTGTGTTGTTTTGGGTTTCTATTTTTATGAAACCTCCGACCAGATGTATATTGTGTGTCCCGTGGGAATTTAGAGAATTGTAGGAGGAAAAAATACATATTTTCCACTTCAATTATTCAGCATTTTAGCGACCAGAATGCCCCCAGAGGCCACCAGAGAGCACCTAAAAATAAAAATTTTTAGACATTATGGAAAGATGATGCATGTCAATCTTTTTCTAAAAAGAATCCAAGATGGCCGACTGATGGCCATTTTTGTTGGAAATTGCATGTAATTAATTTTCTGCCTAGAACTTCTAAAAAACCATTCCGATTTCAGTCATTTTTGATATGGAGGTGTAGCAGCATAATATAAGCAACATATCAACAGGTTTTTTCTCGTGCATAAATTATACAAATTAGACAAACTTGAGCTTTTTATTTTAGCCATTTTTGAATATATTATGTTGGTCTGTCCTGTTACCACCTGTATCTCCAAAATGGTTGAATATTGGCGTTTACAATTTACAACATTAATCAGACATTATGGAAATATGATGCATGTCTTTTTTTTAAATTCAAGATGGCCGACTGGTGGTCCAGTGGTGGCCATTTTTGTTTGAAATTATGTATAATTAGTTTTCTGCCTAGAACTTCTAAACAACCTTTCTGATTTCTTTTCAACCTACTCACAATTGTTTACAATTGGCTGTAACATAAGTGCAAGCCCTACTTCGGAACTAACTCAAGCTTTTAGAATCTTTTCCAAACGAGTTGGAAAAGTACTAGAGTGCAAAAGCACGAAAAAGATCGAAAAAAGGGTCGAGCGAGACCAGCGCTCGAAATTACAGGTACTCTCTCTGCACACCTCTTGCGTTTACCGAGCGCATGCGCAACAAACCGTGACGTCAATTCCTTTATTTTCCGCCATTGTTCATGGTCGGAAATTTTTGTGACTGTGCTGTTTATGATACTAATTCTTCGTGAACAACTTATTAATCGTCTTTAGTGTGCTACTGGATTGTATCCTTTTTCAAGCTACCAAATTATTACTCTACATTTAATGTTAATTTGTATTATTATTGCTGTGCTTTTCACACTTTATCTTGCCTTTCCCCCACGTGTGAACACGACCTTCGTTCTGTTTTCCGTCGGCGGGAAGCTTGATTGTTGTATTTATATCATGCCTAAGACTATTCCTTGTACCTCTTGTTTGCAGGTGAAACATGTGGACGATTCCCATACCACATGTGTCACTTGCAACAATTGCACTCAGGCCCAATCATGTGGTATCTGTGGGGTTTGGTCCTCTAAATTTTGGGCTTCTGTTAACAAGGTGGTTCTTTCCAGAGCTAGAACCCCTCGTTCTCGGGGTAAGGGTAGCCGTGCCGTTGCAGACATTTCTGCTGGTGCACGTGGTGACTCTGTCACACAGGATTCGGATCTGACTTCTGTGGCGAGCTCCTCTGCAACTGTTGACGGTGTTTGTTCTGTGATACCTGATGAGGAGACCGCGGTCTCTTTGTCTTCGGATGTCACTATTGAGGCGTCTGTTTTCGTTGAGAGCTTTTCCGAGGTCAACTCGGTAACCCTCTCCGATCTGCCTCCAACACCGTCCACCGTTGTTGAGGGGGTTGCTACTCCAGATCCTATTCTGTCTGATGGTGGCTCTTCCATCTCTTCTGGGGATGGTCTACAGTCTCGGGGGACCGAGGCTGTATCTGCTGGTGTGTCTGTGTGTTCTCAGCCTCCCCCAGCCTCGCGGCGAGGCTGTGCGGGTTTGCTGTCTGCTCCGTCTCATCTGGCTAGGTTTGCTCCTAGTCGGTTGAGCCGGCCGGTCGCTTCGGCAGCGATTCCTCGTCCCTCGAGTGAATCGTTTATTGTTCCACCTTCGCCTGCTAGTGTGCCGACTAGCGGGATGCTGTTGGGACGTTGGCATCCAGGGCCTGCTGTTCGGCAGCGGTCAGTGACAGCCCCGGTTAGCTGTCACTCTCGGAACCTTCCTCCGGTGATTCCTCACTGTGTTCCGAGTCTGGGTGTCGATCGATGCTTGCCGTCGGTCTCAGAGGATAGGCAGTTGGGGCCGTCTGCTGCGCAGAGGTCAATGACAGGTTCCTGTCATTCTTGGGACAATCCTCCGGTGTCTTCTCACCGTGTCCTAGGTCCAGCTACCGATCGACGTGCGCCGTCGGTCCCTTTCGAGGATTTGCAGGCAGGGCCTTCTGTTTCGCAGAGGCCAGTGATGGCTCCTGGGCGTCACAATCGGGACTATCCTCCGGTGTCTTCTCACCGTGCTCCTATTCTGTCTGCCGATCGACGTTCGCCGTCGGTCTCTTCTGAGGATTTGGGTTCTTCTACCAGAAGGGTCCATTGGGAGGACACTCTGTCGGGCGTTTCTGCTGCGACGGATTCTCAGGGTGACCTACGCCAGGCCGTTTTGGCGCTCACCCGGTTGCTTTCTGGCAACCCTCAAGTTGGCCTCCCTGTGCCTCCTGAGGCACAACCTCCTTTGGTCGGTCGCCGAGATGTCTCGCCTGGCCCCTTGGATACTGCACAGTATTCACAGGAGGTTTCTGCTGGTCAGCCCGAGTTGGGCTACGTCTCCTCTGCTACGGAGGATGACGAGTATCTTGAAGGTGATGGTCCCCCCTCGTCAGTCTTGGGGCAGGCTTTGGATTTCGTCTTTGGCTTATTGCCGGACGTTCTACCTTCCGACCAGCCTTCTGTGACCGTCCGGCCGCGGTCCACTGTGGAGCGCCGTAACCCTGTTGAGCCTTCTAGCTCCGGGGCTTTGCGTCCTCTGCAATCGGCTCAGGTGGTTGAGTCCTTCCAGGGCTTAGACGCCAAAATGCGTTCTAAGGCCCTTAAGGGTTCCTTCTTTTCTAGAGCTGATGCCTTCCTGCCTCCATCGCGGTTTCGTGTTTACGATTCCGTCTCTCCACCAGTCTTCCAAGGGATGACTACTGTGAATGAGGATTCTTCTTCCCTCGGGTTGACTAAGCCTAAGTCGGCAGTTCTCCCGATGTCGGTAGTTGAGTCTATGGTGGGCCTGTCCCGAGAGATGCTGGGTATGTTATCTCTCGCGGACCATGTTGTCGCTGCTCTGGCTGAATATTTTCCACCAGGGGAGTTTGATGACGCTCAGGCGCCTTTTCGCGTTTTGTCACAGGCTCTTATGAACTTGACTCACGCTCACGCCTGTAACACGGCCAATTTGGAGCTGGCACGCCGGGATGCGGTTTTGGATTCTTTACCATCCCTTCCTTCTGAGCAACGTGCTGTTCTGAGGTCTGCCTCTTTGGTAGGACCTCAGTTGTTCCATGGTTCCGTGGAAGCTGTTCGTGGCGAAGTTCTTCGTCATTCGAAGGACCAGCTTTTGCTGAGACAGCTTGACCCACCTGCTGCTGCGGGTGGGGGTCGTTCCAGGCCCGCCAAGCATGCTGCTGCGTCTGCCTCGTCGGCGACGTCGGCTACGCCTTCGGCTCCGTCTGCTCCTTCTGCTCATAAGAAGCGCCGACGTGGCCAGGCCCGCTGGCAGCCTCAGGCTGGAAAGTCTCAGGACTCTGTCACTTCCCGAGGTGGTTTCTCCTCTCGGGGGCCTCGTCGAGGCCGCAAGTGAAGGTTCTCACCTCGATTCGCCTCCAGTCGGAGGAAGGCTGTCGCTGTTTTACGACCGTTGGACAGAGATAACGTCGGACTCTTGGGTCCTCGACGTCATTCATTCCGGTCTGCGACTGTCCTTCCATCGGCACCCCAGTTTATCTCGGGTGCCCCTTCCGACTCAGGTCCCTTCAGATTCTCTGCGTCGGGACCTTCTGGTGCAGGAGATCGACAATCTCCTCACCAAAGGGGCGATCGAGGTGGTCAGGAACACCCTTTCACCGGGGTTTTACTCGAGACTTTTCTTGGTGCCGAAGAAAAACGGCCAATTTCGTCCTGTCATCGATCTGAGTACCCTGAACGAGTACATAATTGCTCCTCGTTTCAGTATGGAGACTTTCCGGTCGGTTCGACGTTCGGTTCATCAGGGCGATTTTGCGGCCAGTATCGACCTGAAGGATGCCTACTTCCATGTACCCATTCATCTGGCGTCACGGAAATACCTTCGGTTCTCGTTTCGGGATCGAGTTTTTCAATTCAGAGCTCTCCCGTTCGGTTTGAACCTGGCTCCTTGGGCCTTCACCCTACTGATGTCACATGTGCTTGCTTTCCATCGCACTCAGTCGGCGGTGACTTCGTCCGCCTACCTAGACGACATCCTCCAACGGCACCACGATGCTGCTGTTCTGGAGTTCGATGTCCGGCAGTTTCTTTGCCTTCTAGCGTCGCTGGGTTTCAGAGTCAATCGCGAGAAGTCGGATCTTCTTCCTTCTCAGCGATTCCGTCATTTGGGGATGGATTTCGACACTCTTCACAATGTAGTGTCGGTTCCCCAGGCTCGGGCGACGATTCTTTCCGCCTTGACTCGGGACCTGCTTCAATCTTCCTCGGTCTCGGCCAGGACTTTCCTTCGGATGCTGGGCCTTTGCGGTTCGGTGACCGATCTCATTCCGCTCGGTCGCTTGTTTGTCCGACCTCTCCAACACTTCCTGTTGGATCATTGGCGTCCGAATGTAGATCCGCTGGACCTGGAACTCACTATTCCTCGGTCTCTGCTTTGTCACCTCCGCCCTTGGGCAAATATTCCCTGGCTGACACAGGGTGTTCCGTTGGATCTTCCTTTGGCCGATCGCATCCTTACTGCGGATGCCAGCGATCGGGGCTGGGGTGCGACGTTGGACCCTCTCGGTCTGTCTGCTCACGGAGAGTGGGACAGCGAGCAGGTGGACCTTCATATCAACCAGAAGGAGCTCCTTGCTCTTCTGTTGAGTTTTCGGCTTTGGATCCCTCATCTGTCGGACCATGTTGTCCTACTTCTTTCGGACAATTCGACAGTAGTGGCCTACATACGGAATCAGGGAGGCACTCATTCGATTCCTATGTATCGGCTGTCTCGGGATCTTCTTCTGTTGGCACGGGATGTGGACGCTCGGGTGTCCATTCGACACATTCCCGGGCGTCTCAACGTCCTAGCAGACTCCCTGTCCCGACGCGACAGTGTCCTTCCAACCGAATGGATGCTACATCGGTCGGTGTTTCAGGCGATTTGCGAGCAGTGGGGTCGTCCTCAGGTCGACCTTTTCGCTACTCGCTGGAATCATCAGGTAGAGACTTTTGTCTCCCCTTGTCCAGATCCTCTGGCATTTGCAGTAGACGCTCTGTCTCTGGACTGGACAGGCTGGGTCGGCTATGCCTTTCCTCCTGCACCGATTCTTCCTCAAGTTTTAGCGAAGATTCGTGCTTGCAGTTGCAGGATCATTCTGATCACACCCCTGTCTCCACAGAGGGTGTGGATCAATCTGCTGCGGCCTCTATTGGCCGATCGACCGATTCGTCTACCTCTACGTCGCGATCTTCTTTCACAGGGTCGTCCCAGGAAGTATCACAACAACCTGGCGAGCCTGTCCCTTCACGCCTGTCTTTTATCAGGTCCAGTCTCCGACGTAGAGGTTTTTCGAGACGATCAGTGGAGTGCATTTCTGCATCGCGGCGACCTTCCACTGGAATGACTTATGCCGCCAAGTGGAAGGTTTTCTGCCGCTGGTGTTCAGATCACAATGTGAATTACCGTGATCCGTCTATCGCTCAAATTGCGGATTTTCTGGTTTTTCTTTTTGACTCCAAGGGCCTCCAGCCTATTACGATTAAGGGCTATCGGTCTATGCTGTCTGATACTTTCTCTTATGTGGGAAAGCGGTGTATCGGTCGTAATCTTTTCCTCTCCAAACTTATTCGGCACTTTTCTTTGAAGAGGCCTCGAGTTTTGCGTCTTACACCCAAGTGGAACTTGGCATGGGTGTTGCACTGTTTGGAGGGGGCGCCTTTCGAGCCTTTATCTGAGACCGACATGCGTTTTCTCACCTATAAGACGGCTTTTCTTCTAGCGTTTGCTTCTGCTCGTCGAGTCAGTGAGCTTCATGCGCTATCTGTTGATTCTGCCTTCTTCCGAAATGAGGCTAACAGTGTTACATTCACTACTGATTGCTCTTTTCTGGCTAAGAATCAACTCCCCGATTCGGTACCTCCTCCCATCTGCATTCGGGCTCTCCCTGCTGTAGATGGACGGAGGCCTCTTCTTTGTCCTGTTCGTGCGGTCAAGACTTACATTACTCGCACTCAGTTCATTAGGAGGGATCGGAAGAGATTTTTTTCTGTCTCTCATTCCTAAGCGGCAGTCTATCTCTTCCCATTCTATTTCCAGGTGGATCTGTCTTGCAATCAAGCTGGCTTATTCTCGCTTGTCTGCATCGGATCTTGTTTCGAACCGGCTTAATGCTCACGAGGTTCGTGCCATTTCTACATCCTGGGCGTTCTCCAATTCTGTTTCGCTCCGTGATGTTATGAATGCGGCTTACTGGAGGAATGCTTCTACCTTCTCCTCCTTTTATCTCCGCCACCTTCAGCAGCAATCTGAGGACCTTTATTCTTTAGGTCCTCTCGTTGCTGCTCAGGCTGTGGTGCACCCTCGTTAAATTGTTTTTGTCGAGGTTGCACTTCTCTCAGCCTTGTTCTTTTCAGGTGCCTTCTCTCTTTCTTCATTACAGGTTTTAGTTTTTGTTCTCTGCCATCCTTGCTTTCGTTACTGCTACTCTTGTTGGTATTGGTTATGTGATTCACCTCCTCCTATTGTTTATTCAGCCAATTGTAAACAATTGTGAGTAGGTTGAAAAGAAATTAAAATTTTTTAGTAAATTTTGTTTCTTAACATACCTACCACAATTGTTTACCGGAGGCCCACCCTCCTTGGGGATATCTTTGATATCGATGCCTCCCCGCTAAATCACAAACTTCTCGTTGGCGGAAATACGGAATTGACGTCACGGTTTGTTGCGCATGCGCTCGGTAAACGCAAGAGGTGTGCAGAGAGAGTACCTGTAATTTCGAGCGCTGGTCTCGCTCGACCCTTTTTTCGATCTTTTTCGTGCTTTTGCACTCTAGTACTTTTCCAACTCGTTTGGAAAAGATTCTAAAAGCTTGAGTTAGTTCCGAAGTAGGGCTTGCACTTATGTTACAGCCAATTGTAAACAATTGTGGTAGGTATGTTAAGAAACAAAATTTACTAAAAAATTTTAATTTCAATAATTTTTGGTATAGAGGTGTGGCAGCATAAGATAAATAACATATCAAGCAGGTTTTTTTCTCACACATAAATTATGCAAATTAAATGAACTGGAGCTTTTTTTCAACCATTTTTGCATATATTATTTTGGTGTGTTCTATTACCACCTGTATCTCAGAGATGCTTTGACGTTTTTGTTTCAAATTTTCAGCAATGATCAGACCTCATGTAAAATGGATGCACGTAATTTTTTTTTAATTAAATTCAAGATGACTGACGGCCATTTTGTTGGAAATTGCAGGTAATTAGTTTTCAGCCTAGAACTTCTAAACGGTATTCCCGATTTCAATAATTTTTGGCATGGATGTGTAGCAGCATGAGATAAATAACATATACAGGATTTTTTCTCATGCATTGGTTATGCAAATTAGATGAAGTGAGCTTTTTCAGTCATATTTGTGTATATAATGTTGGTGTGTCCTGTCATCCAAAATGCAATTGATTCTGTTCCAACCCAGAAAGGAAAAAGTCACTTTTAAGCTTAAACGTAGTCCCTCAGTTCACCAAATATCCATGTTTCACAAAATTCTCAGAAATTTATATAAGTAATTGAACCATTCACATTTTGAAACTTTGACAAGTAGGATCTGATTGATTCTATTCCTGATCACATTGATACCTATGATAGCTACTAACCAGTCACTCAACAGTTTGAACACAGCTCCTCAGTTGACCAAATATCTAGAACTCTCTCTAAAGATTAGATCAGTAATCCAACGAATCTGAATCAAGTATTCATTGCTTGAGCTCATTGAGGTCACTCTGTAATCTAAGCAATCATATCTTGTTTGTTAGAGCTCTTTTAGATTTGATATCTAAGGTGTATTGGTTGAATTTCTCATTATAATGACTGTTTCAGTAGAGGTTGGTATTCCACGACTTGTGGTACATTTTCATATGATGACAAGCCTTACAGGTTTGAAAAAACATCTGCCCAGCATCATGTGTAACCTTTATTTTTTCATATCTTTTTCATTTTTTATATCACAACTAGTTGCTCAGAAATATTTTGGTGCTGGGGCTTTCAATCTTTCTACTTTCATCAGGCATAAGACCACAATTTGGCGACACCCCCAACCATGAGGGACTATTGTCTGATCACATGCGATCGGCATTGCACTTGTTTTTAAAGAAAATTCCTTCTTTTTTAAAATGTATTTTTGTTAGTCTAGGACCCTCCAGTTATTATCTTCTCATGCTTTCCTTCAGGGAAGTGGGAGGAGAAGGTGATGACCTGAGGGTCTTAGTTATGACTACTGTTTCTAGAACCTTACTTGAGTTATGTTCAAGGGCTGTGCATCCAGGTGATCGACAAATTTGGTTTAAGTTCAGTCTTGGTATCTGTTCTTGAAGTCACATTTAATTGTAGTTATTTTTTAAGGTTATTTGCGTCGTCCTGTTAGTTTGACGCTGTAGCTGTTTTCAATGATTTCCAGTACACTGGCATTGCCCTTCAAGTTCAGTGGGGACTTAACAGAGTTGGTATGTGAATAAGGTGAGAGAAGTGTGAAGATAATGAATGTTCCTTTAAATTCATCTCATGTGATTGTAATTAAGAGGTAGGTAACTGCCCCAGTGTGTATTGAATGGGCAGACATTTGATCCAATGTGTAGGCCCTTCTAAAGTGTCTTCATGTATATATGTATGGTTGGGGTTGGACAGTTATCACCTGCCAAAACAAAATTTGCAGGGGATATAGAAATGGGGTCCATCTATTCGTTCATCCATCTGCCCATCTGTAGCAACTTTTGACCTTCATATCTCAGTCAGTGGATGTTGGATTTAAAAGTTTATTTACAAGTAAAAGGTTTTGTGGAGTTTTTCTGGAGTCTTTTTCTGCTTTTTGGACTTAAAAACCCTTCAACTTAGAAACCCTTTGTGGGGGATACTAGTGGCATTGCACCTTGTTGAACTTGGGTCACTGTTTTTGAGTTTTATGAATCCAGAGCCATGAATAATGACATTTGAAGAGTTGGTATTTTACTGGCAAAGTGATCAACCTCACAACAGAGGTGTGATTCGTAAAGTTTGTGGCCTGCTCCATTTTCACATTACATGTGTATTAGTGAAGCATGCGATAGCATGCCTCAGGATCTAAGCACTGGAAATGGTTGAACACCTGTGCAGTTCCATCTTATTTCATGGGTTTCTTAACCCTTTACCCAATGCAGACGATATCAAAATTTATTATTTTAAATATTTTAAAATTTTTTTCAAAAAATTTCAACAAACCATATCATGAGACCCCTCGTTGGAACGAGCTGGACGAGCTCGTTCCAACGAGGGGTCACATGATATGGTTTTGTTGAAATTTTTTTGCAAAATAGTATTTTTTCAACTGCTGAATTTGCATATGACATGGCGGTTGCGGCTGATTCGTTGGGTAAAGGGTTAACGCTTTCAAACAGGGAGCATGATGGCTCATTGGTTACATTATTTGATTTACGATCGAAAAGTTGATGGTTTGACTCGATTGCCGATGTAGGAACATTGTGGCAATGTGTACTAAAACAAATTAGCATGATGACTATACACTTCCTCTAACTGATGTTAAGCCTGTTTGTACCAGGTTAGTAAGTTGACGAGTCTGACAGTTATTAGTCATTGCTTGTTGATTCTCTCCAGGTACTGCAGATTCCTCTACCCATTAAACTGTCCAACACAATATGACCCTGCCTATAGTGTCAGTAAACCCCAACAAGGCCCCCACAAAGTAGATCTTCTGTTTCTCAGGCCAATTTTTTTGTAAAATGGCATGTGGACAGGCAGTTTTTTATTATTTTATTTTTGTAATTCTTTCTTTGCCTTCAAAAGTTCATGTTCTTGGTTTAATTTATGTTTAGGCCTCATAATCTACAGAATAACATGGGTGATGGTGTATTTCGTCCATTTAGTGTGAGAAGACTTTACAATGCTAAAGCATTGCAAAGCCTTGTTACACTCAAGGGACAAATTTATCAGTTTTAGTAACTTTGGTAAAATATCAGACATAAACCATTTAATTTTTTTTTTTAAAGTTTGCTTTGGTTATAAACGAGAGCATGTGACAGCCAAAAGGACCATGCAGAAGGGCCTGAGAAACTGAGAAACAGATTTTTAACTTTTTTAGGCCTAAACAAACCCTTCAACCTGATGTGCATAGATTTTTGTCTCAGTGGAACTTTGTTTGCAGAGGGTCAATCTTTCAATCCAATAGGGTTGTAGAAATATTAATGACCCTCCTTACCAAATTTGATCTCAATTGCTGTTTTTGCACAGACAACCAAACATAAAAAATACCAGAATTTCAAGCAGCAAATTTTTTCTCATAATATCACCGGGCATTTAATTAATTGAATCTAAAGTGTCTGAAAGAGCTCAACCAGCTCTAGCAAACAAAATTTAATTGGTTAAATTCATAGTGGCATTATGGGAAACAGTTCTGGCTTGAAATTTAGATATTTCTAAATAGTTGAAAAGGTAAGTTAACATTTTCATCTAACATGACCAGGTGACAAAAATAATGACATCTGAAGAGAGATTTTTGTGAGTATTGCTGGCCGAATATGATTGTTATTTTTGGTAAATGACTAAAATATATTGTTTTATCCAACTAGTGATGAGGCAATTGAAACAATAAAAAAACTGAAACAAATTGTCACTGGCAGAAAATTTTAGCGATCTAATTTGTCATCTGCCATGTTGAACCATTTCATTTCTAACAGTGAAATGTATTTTGAGACAGAAAGCTTGATGAGCAAGATTTTTTCAATATTTCATGAAAATACTTGTCTGTGGAGGGCAAGATTCTTCCCGGAAACTAATTTCATGTGTGTCAAGAAAAAGAATAGTTTGATAAATTGTGTAGATAAGGGTTGTGTAAGTTATTAGTGAAGTATCTGGATATGTCTGGCCATATGGCATTACATAGGGATTGTTCAGTGTACCAGAAAAATGTTCCTCTCTTCATCAAATACATGGCTTCTGGATTTTATAGAGATTTGAAAACTTTGAACTCCTATTACTGGTTGATTGCTGGAAGCACATGTTTGGGCTCCATTCTGCATTGCAAGTATTACAACATGGAGTCATCATATTCTATGGTTGTACTTCATATTGTCTTTGAAGTGAAATGATTTAGTCTGTATGGATTTGTCGTGTTAGAATTTATTGGAGTGTCTCTCCCATATATTGTATGTAACAAGGCAAAAACTGTTTAAGGAAATTTTGATGACCAAAAATACTAATTGAGACTCTGCTAATCCATCTATTTTCAAAGAGACTTTACCAGATTATGCCATTCTGAGAAACTGAAAGGGCTATTTTACCAATGATCAGTCAAAAAGTAACCTGAATTTCAAGTGTACCAACCAATCTGGAATAAAATTGGCCTAGCTGGAATTCTGACCTTGTTGATGGTAAAATTTCCAATTAAGTTGTTGAAAACAAGTGAAAAGTCTAATACTTTTACTGTTTAATCTGGCAAATAGGTGGCACTGCTGGCAATGGGGGTGTGAAAATCATGGCATTATCCCCTGCCATATAAGTGGGAAGGGGATATTGGAATGGGTTCCATCTGTCCTTCCATCCGCCTGTCTTTCTCCATTTCTGATCATCACATTTAAAAGGAAACAGTTCAAAATATTTTTCCCAAATTTAATATATGCATGGGCTCTGGAGTCTTGAAAGTCCTGGACTTTACCATTTTTGAATTGCAGGCCTGGAAAGTTCATGAAAAATGGATGCTTTGTCAGGCTGGTCCTTGAAAGTTCTGTCAAAATATTAGGGGCCCCATCATGCAGCAATCAAAAGTCAATGTGTGCTTTATTTCCAGTCGTGTATTTCGTTGATACTATTAGAGTTTCTCAGTGATAGTGTACTTAACCCTTAAGGGCCTAATTCAGACTTTAATCACATTTTTCTACAACAAAACAGGTGCCCCAACATGCAGTTCTTGGGTAAGCTTGCATTTTTCATTTGAAGTGCCACAGCAGTTAATTTTGAGCAAATATTGGCTGCCTACATAGGCAGCCAAGACTTGCCAAGAATCAACTGCAAAGTCATAGCATGTGGATTGTGAAAGTAAAGCAAAAATGTATAAAAAGTCTCCAGGCCTATAGAAAAAAAGAGCTTTGAGTGGCTTGTACATTGAATGCAACTTGAAAAATAACCATCATGCAAATTGTGTGAAGCCGGCCGATATTGGAATGGAAATACATGATCATTGTATGGGGAATATGTACTCGAGTTTTAAGTATGGCAAGAAACTTTTACAAGTATAAAAATGATCAACAGACATCACGTCATCAGCTTAACACTGAATCAGAATATTCAGTGCATTTTGACTGGAACTGTAACAACAACTCAAGCTGAGTCTGATACCAGTGACCGTGTTTCTGTGTCATTGTTTTCATGTCTGCATTTGAACCCTAGACCCGACTGTCAACTTTCACACAACCAATTATTGAACATCGGATATATATTTGGACACTGAATACCTTGGTTACTGATCAAAACAGCCCCCTCAAAAAAACTTCCCCTTGAATGATTGGCCCCCTTGTTCCAAATGTCTCCATTTTTTGTCAAAACATCCCCACTCGTTTGTCAATACATCTCCAGACATTGATCAAAACATTCCCAGTTATTGGTCCAAATGAACCCAATAACTATAACCACCCACATCACATATAAACTACATATATTCAGCTTTACCGACACAAAAATTTTAATTTAAAACCTTGAAAGTCCAGGAAAAGTCTTTGAATTATAAACTAAATTTGTGGTATGAACTCTGTATATAGCTTTTTGATTATAATATGAATGGGATTGCGAGCCAGCTCTGTCCAAGTATTTCTCCAAGAGTTATTGGTCTTGTTGGACTTAGTTTCTTGTCATCACATTGTCATTTCTTGTCGTGACATATCAAAGAAAACTGTTCATGATTTTTTTCCAATTTTAACATGTAACTTTTTGGTGATATCATGAAGGGGATTGCAAACAACCCATGTTCAAGTATTTCTTTGAAGGTTATTGCCCTTGTTGCACTCACAGTGTCTTACGGTCACATTACCATTCATTGTCCTCACATTTCAAAGATATCCATTCAAGGTTTTTTTTCATAATTTAATGTATAGCTTTTTGGTGATACTGTCATGATAGGTATTGTGAACCAGCTCTGTCCAAGTATTTCTTCAAAAGTTATTGACCTTGTTGCACTTAGTGGTGGGAGATTGCCCATCCCATGGCATATCACTTGTTAAATATACAAATGCCTGCAAGCCCTTTAATATACTACTCAAAGTTTGCTAAGCACCAAATATTTGACACATCATAATGATTGTGGAATTTGCTTGTGACATATTTGCGATATTTTTGGTGGATATGATTGAGGAATGTATTGAGATGGTCCCCAGTGTTTACATTAGCTCTCTTGAGAGGCAGACTTTTTGTGACAGTCAGGGAAAGCATGTACCCCTTGATTTTTATGATGTTTTCATGTACTGTCTACATGTACATGACCAGTAGGGTATTCAGTCTTCATTTCAACACAATCCCTTGTGTTTTAATGATTGAATATGCAAATGCAAATGTAAGAAGACATTTGTCTAAAGCAGAAATGTGGCAGGCTATAGGGATGGTGGAGCAAGGGCTACCCATCGTCAGGTTGGTGAAGCCCTTGGTGTGCACCATACGGTGATCACCAGAGCCTGGGCAAGATTTCAGCAGTATTGCACACCAGTAAGACATGGTGGTGGCAGAGACAGGGCAACATCTGCAGCTGAAGACCGGTTTTTGATCATTCAGGCCCATAGGAACCGCTTTGCCACAGCAACCCAGATTCGCAGTGACCTTCAGGCATCTGGGGTAAATGTTTCGGTGCAGACTATCCAGCAAGGTTACAAGAAGGTGGTCTCCGATCGAGAAGACCATGTATTTGCATTCCGCTGTCCGAGAATGACTGCCAGGCACGATATGAATGGCCCATGGACCACGTTGGATGGACCAGAGAAGATTGGAGATATGTCCTTTTTACAGATGAGTCAAGGTACTGCCTAGACCACACAAATAGGCGGTCTAGGGTATGGAGAAGACCAGGAGAGCGATTCCCTGCAGCCAACATTGCTGAGCATGGCCGCTATGGTGGAGGGTCAGTCATGGTCTGGGGCGGCATCAGCAGGGATGGACGAACAGAGCTCTGTGTCCTTGAACGTGATACATTGACAGCACAGCGGTATATTGATGAGATCCTGGATGTCAGCATCAGATTGTACGCAGGTGCAGTGGGTGATTGATTCATTCTGATGGACGATAATGCCCGTCCTTATGTTGCCCATGCTGTCGGGAAGTTCCGACAGAGGGAGGGGATTGAGCGTATGGACTGGCCAGCAAGATCCCCTGACCTCAATCCAATTGAACATATCTGGAATGAGTTGCAGCTTGCAATTTCAGCCCATCCAGTCCAGCCAAGAAGTGTCCAGGAGCTTGGTGCCATGCTGGCCCAAGAATGGAACAACATCCCACAAAAGACCACTAGGAACCTGATTGGGAGCATGAGAAGGCGTTGTCAGGCTGTAATTAACAGTAATGGGTCTCAAACTCGATATTGAAGCCATACCAGTTCATCAACTTTTTGGCAAATTGAAAAATTTCCTCTTATACCAATAATATCCATTTTCCATGGTTATCATATTCAAAAGCTAAAAAATAATGTCAAACACAAATAAAATCTTAATTTCTGTACTTAAATCATTAAAGATATAATTAAATAAAAAATATATACACTTTTCATTACAATATTTTAACTAAAATGTAAAACAGGTAGTTGGATACACTTGGTGCTTAGCAAACTTTGAGTAGTATAATAAGAGGAGCATAGACAGTTGGTCGCTCTAATCATGATCGCAAATTTGTCACTGTTTTCTTGTGTTCTAATAACCACAACAGGAATGAAATTGATAAAATGCAAGCAAATTTTTCCTGGAGTCCAACATCATGACAAGTTCACAGTTTTCACCAGGTTCACAGTACAAAAGTCGATTTAAGTTACTACAAATAAAAATTGTCAGCATTATTTGCAAGGATGCTTTGAAAAGAGTAAAGGTATATTTGCACACTGATGTTCAAATATCAAAATTTCAGGCTGTACTTTTTACCCATAATCCAAGTCTAAATATAAGCAACGCAGAAACATGAGAATAAATTTTGATGGTAAAATATAATTTAGCCCTCTCCCAGATAAGTTCATAAGCATGTGGATAAATTACAGTTATAATGTAACAAACATAACATAACACATCAAATTCCTTTGCATTTTCTATATTTTTTAGCTCACCTAAGCGAAGCTCAAGGGGAGCGTTTCTAATCACTTTCTGTCTGTTGTCCAGCGTTAACTTTACATTATCGATTTCTTCTCACAAACTACGTGACCAAATTGAACCAAATCTGGTGTGCATGTTCCCTATCATATGTCAATTCAAGTTCCTTCAAATCAAGTTGTCCTGCCTCTCGGTAGGGCCACACCCAGAAAGTGTGCCTAAATCGTAAACAATCTTTCTCTGGAAAAGACTTGATATTTGGTGTGCAGCTTCCTTTTGAGGTGTAGACTTAGATTTGTTCAAGAGAAGTTCGAGGGGGTATATTTGACGTTATGAGAGGGGCAAGAATTTTTGCCCCGCCCAACATTTCTAGTTTCTAAACTGAGAGGCTGATTTGAACCAAATTTGATATTGTGGCGTTTTTGGGTGGCCGTGGTGGTGGCAGGGCAAGTTGTAACATGAATAAGGAGGGTAGGATACTACAGGTAATGTGGTACTGGCACTTTGAGGGTTAATCTTCAATCAAAGACGTCTAAAGTTCCCAATTCTTCTCCCACGACCTCCTATGAGGGTGGATTTGATAACCAATACTTCAGTAGCCGAGCGGTCAAGGTGCCACATATACTGGTTTTCTGTTAGACAAAGGGTTAATATTTGGACATAAATGTACTGTACTGGCAGAGTGACCAAATAAACCAGGTCTTGAAACTTAACAGTTTAATTTATAGTTGTCACTAAAGCAATGATAAACAAAATGCAACAAAACAAGTGTTTAATTCATATATACTTTGAGAAGCGATCATCAATCGATATGTTGAACCTCATTTTCTTTTCCTTGCTTCAAGTTGCAGGGGTGAGCTTGAACACAGTTCAGATTATTCATGGCTTGTGCAAAACAAGGGAGCTAACTACACCGGAGAAGAGATAAATAGCTTAACACGTTCCATTACGAATGTAATCAGACGGTGTTCTGCTATCGATATCATCTGTAACGCCGCAGCTCAGTGGAAGATTGCAAAGTTGACAGATATCCTAATAAGTATTATTCAGTGTCTATACGACTGGACGCTATAAATCACCTTCGATTCCCGGTCCGAGTCCCAAAACTCAGTTCATCTTCGCAAGTAATATTTATTTACTTGCGTTATCATTAAGGATTTACTCAATTACCAAGTAATTATTACCTTTACTCAACAGTGATTAATTTACTCAAATTGCTGCTTAATACTGGCCAAGGCTAATTGCTTTGTGCAAGCGTTGTTCGCAACTGAAGGCAAATGAAAGGTTCAGTGCCAAAAAACAAAAACAGCGATATGAAAACATTTGCGCTTAAATAGACGGGCAAGTATTAACCAAACACCCTGATTGGTTTATTTAGTTAAAGTATAAATATAAGTACACGATAGGTTAATTATTACGTGAGTAATTAAGCTCCGACTAATAGGTGCGGGACATACGTACGTAAAAATACCAAGCGCTGATTGGTGGAGGATGACATACCCACATTCAGCACAAAGAAACATGGCTGAAGTATGCCAAGTGAAAACTTTTGAATCGCAAACCACAAACCTTGATGCGTAACGAAATACAAAATATGTGACACTAAGTTAGAAGGTTCGTATTGAATTCTGTGATAAGTGAGGATTAACAAAATCGGATTACTGTGATTTCCAACAAGAATAATTTGAAACTAAAACCCGATTTCGATGCACGAAATTTGGTAAGTTAATAACGTTATGACAACATCGCAAGATCGTTACACTACCCCCTCCTTTGAAATAAAGTTTGACCTCAAACTTGAAATAAAATATTGAACTTATTATACATCATTTACATTTCAGCCAAGTCAGGAATAAGAAGACTAAAGAATGTGGAAGCTGACTAAGAAGACAGGGCTTCCTAATAAATTCTCACCTTCAATAGTCTTCTATGAGTAGTTTTTTTTGTTTGTTTTTTTTTGTTTTCCCTTAAATAATTCTGGAAACGGTTCACCACTGGGTAACTCATTTTGGATCGGCATCACACACACCAACTACTGGACAGTCCTTTATCACTAAATCTGGAATCAGTCTGTAAAAACTGAGTTAGTCACTGGAAATTACACCAAAAGCATGACAATAGAGTCACTGATTCTTTTCTGTTATGGAATTGTTCACCAAATAACTGGATTACAGTTTGTCGCCATTTATACTGTTTAAAGACTCTAGGCCACTAAACCCGATAATACAGGTATCATTTTTTTTCATGGAAATGTCCCTGTTAATCAGTATGGAATATAACTGAGAGTAAAACAGTCATTGATTTTCTTGAGAGCAATGTTCTAACTCCACTAGCAACTAAAGTACAGATGGTGCCTGGTAGATGATACACTTCAAATGGTACAAATGCTGTTGGTACAGTAATGGTGTCGTACTTTGACGATGACGAAAGACTTGGCAAAATCGGATGATACAAAAGCTGGTGGTGCAGTAATGGTGTAGAACTTTGGCGATGACGAGAGACTTGGTAGTGTAAATTGGAAGTTATTAAGTGCAATTGATGATGTTGATGAAGATATGACGATGCAGCAGATTAAGATGTTTGAATCTTGACAATGACGAGAGAGATTGAGGTGCAAATTGGAAGCCCTTCAGTGCAATTGATGATACTGGCGAAGATATGATGTTGGTGGAGTACATGAAGAGGTTTGATAATGATATCTTAATTGTGATGCTGATTAGAAGATTCAATCCATCATCTCTCGTAATCTCTTCATCTCTACTTCCAATGCCTTCATCTTTTCCCGAACATCTTCCTTGGACAAGTTGCACTGTGTGTCTTTATCTTCCTGTTCAACAATGCTGGTTTGAGTGTTAATGTCTTGAGACGATGGTCGTACGATGGTTTCCACAGCCTCAGTCTGTGTGGATACAGAGTTCATCCTTCTACATGTTGGATCTGGGATCCAGGTTGCCTCCAGCTGGTACATGCCATCAGATGTCATTGCCGTCTCCACCTTCTGAATGGCAGCGATTCCTTCAGGGAAGAACTGAACGGATCTTGTACCATTTCGAAGAACCGATCTTCTTCTCCTCCTTAAAGTGGATGCTTCCGGCAGTTGTCGAAGAAATTCGCTTGGAGCGCCCATGAAGAATAGCCTTGGATCCAGATGTGAGGGTTCAGATGGTCTGTCATGTACTCTGCGGAAGGAAATCTGGTTTGGGTTTGATAAAAGTGAGGCTCAAAGAATCCTCAGCTGGAGAGTCTGGATGCTGTGGTGTCGGTGTCGCTGGGAGGGCCTCAGCTGCAGCTTTGTCAATCTCTTCGCCCATGTTGGGTTCTTCTGCAGTCTGGCTGTTATAATTGGGTCCTGCAACTAGTAATGGCGTTGGATGGTATTCGACATTACGCACATCTTTGCTAAACATAGGTGGCTCATATTCTTCGTCTTGCAGTGGTGTTGTTGGCAATGGTGATAAAGGTTTAAGACCCAGCTCTGGCATGTCTAAATAGATGTGAGGACTATTCAATTCTGGCGTCTTAGATGGAGTTGCTTTTACTCTCTTCCTCTCATCTTGGTCGTCACCATCTCCCCTTCTCTTAAAAGGTCTTCCTCGCCCTGAAGTCTTTATTTCCACTTCCTCGACATGGCGTGGATGTTTTCTTCTCACGTGGTCGACCATCTTGTAATGACAGGTAATGGGAAATTTTTCACAGCACCACCTACACTTTTCAACTGGCCCATGCTGCTCCCTGAAGTGCCTCTGCAACTTCAGCCGCTCAAAGAATCCCCGACCACACCTCCTGCAGGTCCAGTCTTTAGTATTTGTACCATGCATCTGTAATAAATACAGGAATTGCCTTTTAATTTCTACCGTAGAAGGGTTTAATCCTGTTGTGGTGCACTGTTATCACACGCGACTGTTTATTTTGCTGAACTTGGTAAACTAAATCGGACAATTGATTTACAATTTTGAATGGACCATTCCACTTTGGTTGTAATTTGGGACTAATTTTGACTCGTTTTGCACTGTTGTGCATCCAGACTAGGTCACCAATCTGAAATTTCTTATGTGACAATCGGTGATCATAAGATCGTTTCTGTTTGTTGAGCACACTGACCAGTTTTCCACATACAATTTCGTGAATTTTTAATAATTTATTTTGTAAATTAACAGCATAGTCTGATTGAAATTCATTTCCAGCTTCGGTGTCTTGTGGGAGACCAAGCAAAACATCAACAGGTAATTCCAACTCTCGACCAAACATTATCTTGCTCGGAGTAAAGCCGGTACTTTCATGAACAGAGGAATTATATGCCATCATCAGCAGAGGCAAATATACATCCCAGTCCTTTTGATTGGCGGATACATATTTACGAATCATATTTCCTAATGACCTATTGAAGCGTTCCGTCAACCCATTACTTTGGGGATGGTATGGTGTGGTTCGCGTTTTATCGATATCCAATTTCTTGCAAAGATCCTGAAACAGTACACTCTCAAATTGGGTACCCTGATCAGTGTGTATTTGTCTTGGCACTCCAAAACGACTAATAAAATTTTGAAGTAATTTTTCTGCTACAGTATTTGCCTCCTGATTGGGCATACCATAAGCTTCCGTCCATTTAGTAAAATAATCACATATTACCAATATATACTTGTTACCATTTTTAGAACGTGGAATCGGACCTAATACGTCAATTCCCAGTCTCTAATGGTTGTCCCACGGCATACTGCTTTAGCGGTGCTTTGGCAGTATGATGTGTTGAGCCACTAGACTAGCAGTTCAAACAGGATTTTATCCAGTTTTCCACATCACTGGCATATTTCCACCAGTAGAATCATATTTTCACTCTATTGATTGTACGTGTGACACCCAGATGTCCACCTGCAGGATCATCATGAAGTTTCTGTAACACCATATTCATTAGTACTTTGGGTAACATCAACTGCCAATAAACACTTCCCTCGGGGGAAATATATTTTCTATACAACACATCATCCCTTAGGTTGATCCTATCCCACTGTGACCAGTAATGTTTAACAGCTGGACTTAGGTATGACACATCAGGCCAATCAGGTCTACGGTTTTCACTTTTCCAAAGGTGTATTTTTGACAACTCGGGATCAGTTAATTGTAACTCTTTTAACTTAGATAATGATAAAGTATCACCATCCTCTAGTGACAATTCATACACACACGCAGATGATTCATCAAAATGTGAATCTACTTCTACCGCTGATTTTGTCTGCTTATTTTCACGTGTGTCACAGTGATTACAAGTGTCACAGGGACGCCAAGATAGACCATCAGCATTTTTGTGTGAGTTATCAGCACGATGTACAATTTTGAAATCATATGACGCAAGGACTTCCAACCATCTGGCCATTTGTCCTTCTGGATTTTTAAAATTTAGTAGCCATGTTAATGCCCCATGGTCAGTCCTAACAGTGAAGAATGAACCGTACAGATAATGATGGAAATGTTTCACACTTTCAACAACAGCCAGGAGCTCTCTTCTGGTAACACAATAATTTCATTCTGTTTTGGAAAGAGTTTTACTAAAATAGGCAATCACTTGTTCATGACCATCCTGTATCTGGGACAGGACACTCCCAATTCCATACCCACTAGCATCACAGTCAAGGGTGAATGGCAGATTCATATTGGGATAACCTAAAATTGGTGCACTTACCAATGCGGACTTCAACTTTTCAAACGCCAATGTACTCATCAGTCCATTTGAAAACGCTTTGTTTTTCTGTTAATTTATGTAGGGGACGTGCTATTTCGGCCATTCCCCGAATATATTTTATATAGTAGGAGACTGTGCCTAAATAACTGCGTAGTTCATGAACATTTAAGGGTACTGGACAGTTCTTAACAGCATCAATTTTTCTCTCATCTGTAGCAATACCCTGATTCGAAACAATGTGGCCCAGGAATGCAACCTTTCTCCTGAAGAATTCACACTTCTTAGGAGAAACCTTCAGATTAGCATTCTTTAGACGAGTAAATACTTGTCCTAAACGTTCAACATGAGACTCAAATGAATTTGAAAACACAATTGTATCATCAATATACAACACACAACTCTGCCATTGGAGACCTGCCAACACTCGCTCCATCAATCTCTCAAATGTCGCTGGACTATTACATAGACCCATGCTCATAACTTGAAATTGAAACAGACCAGATGGTGTTGCAAATGCTGTTTTTTCTGCATCTTTAGGGTCGAGCTCAACTTGATGAAAACCGCTAAGAAGATCGAGGGTCGAGAACCAATGTGACCCCCTCAAAGCATCTAAAGAGTCCTCAATTTGAGGCAAAGGGTATGAATCTTTAAGTGTGACCTTATTAAGCTGCCTGTAATCGACACAAAATCTCCATGAGTCATCTTTCTTCTTGACCAGTACAATAGGGGATGACCATGGACTTGTGGACGCCTTAATAACACCATTATTTAACATTCGGTCAATTTCCTCAGCTGCAATAGCTTGTTTGTTTAATGCCAGTCGTCTGGGATGCTGTTTAATGGGTCTTGAATTACCGGTATCAATTTTGTGTTTTACCAAACCAGTTCTTCCCATATCGTCTTTAGACTTCGCAAATATGCAATGATAGTTCTCAAGCAATTCTCGAAACTTTGACACTTGGGACTTATTCAAATTTTCTGAGCATCTATTAACAATTGACTCTAAGTGTTCAGGTAAGATATCATCACTGATGGATCTGACCGTGCCAGCATCAATCAGGGGTTCTTCTTCACTGATATGCATCTCTGGGGGACTATCCTTCAGTTCCACTAGATCGCTAATACTCGTACCGATAGCCAGGTTAGTATTCTTATATATATGTTGTGGTTTGTCACTCAAATTCATAACTCTTACTGGAACCTGACTGTCCTTAGGATCGACAACAGTTCAAGCAACAAGTAATCCCATTTTGCTAATTTTATTATCGGCTGTAGGTTCTATCAAAAGTTCAGAGATATTATCCCTTTTTCTATTTATTTTTCCCGCGAGTATGGTTTCACATTGGGGTGGAATAATGGAATTCTCATTCATCGTAATTCTGAACACTGCGTCATCCTGATCCTCCACTTCACATGTAACCTCACATTCATCATCAATGTGCAGAGTACCCTCACCAACATTTATCTTACAGTTATTATGCCGGAGAAAATCAAAACCAAGTACTAAATCGGCATCAATATCAGCGATAACCATTCTTTGATTACACACCTTATTATTTACTTCCAGTGGTAACTCAACATAACCCAAACTTTGTACCAGACCCCCATCTGCCATTTGCAATCTTCCACTATGGTGTTTAATTTCAATATCAACTACATTTTTGATTCTTTCCAATATTTTAGAGTGCAAAACACAAATTGTTGATCCTGTATCTACTAGACCACTAATTTCAATCCCATGAATATTGACATTGATAAATAGTCCATTAGCTGAACCTTGAAAGGTCAAATCATAAACTTTGTTTTGGGTCATTTCAGTTTTGTTGCAAAATGCAGCTGACACTTCGACCCCAGTCTCAGCTGGTTTTAGTTTTCCGAAGTTTGTACAGCAATGCTTCTTTTAGTTTTATCTGTACACGACCGTTTACCAGAATCTTGGTTTTCATTAGTGCTAATCCTGTTTTTAAATTTATAACAGTCACTCCGCCAGTGGCCAAGCTTCCCACAAAAATTACATCTACCCTTACGGCTTGTATCTGAAGCAAACTGCTTAGCTGCCGTAGGCCCATTTTCATTAGTTATTTTAGCCAATTGTCCCATAAACTGTCCCAGGAAATCATCATTTAGATCTTCCTCTTTCTGAATCCTAATCTGGGAGTTGGGTCGATTACGACTCCTATTATTTTGAAAAGCCTCAAATTCAATGGCCAGAGGTACTGCATTACTAATACTTCTAGGTTTTCCCTGAAACATGGCCCACTCCAGCTCTGAGTCATTTAATGAATCCACAAAAGCATCCCTAGATAAATGCTCTCTAACTTCATTGGGTGCACTAGGGTAAGACAATCGAACCAGGCGTTTAATATCTTGAGCCAATTCACTTAAACTTTCATGCTTCTGTCGCAGCCTATTCTTTAATTGTGCCCTATACAACTCTGATTGGTTCTCCGGTTGAAATCTAGCAGTTAGGGCTGAAACCAACTGATTATAGTCCCTTCTTTGGTCGGGTCTGAGGTCACTTAACACACTCTGAGCAGAATCCCTTAGGTTAATTGCCAACTCCACAGCTTTTGTTGCATCATCCCAGTGATAGGTCTCTGCCATCAATTCAAACTGGACCAGATAATCTTCCCAGTTACCTTTACCATTAAAGTTGGGTGTGGCCCTAGGTTTACTATACATATACTCATAATGTCTTTCAAATGGTGGACAGATCTCTTGTGCTCCAATAAGATCCATACGTCTACCTCGGTGATCCGGGGGGCGCACTGATGCAGTACCTCTTGCTGCATTACTACTTTCAGAGCTGTTAAATAAAACCCTATCCATCCCAGCACTTGAACCAGCAAGCCTGGGTGGATGTCCAACCTCTATATGGGGTTGGCGCAAAAAATCCTCACCAGAATTATTCTGCATGGGAGCCATATGTAAGCCTGGTCTAACCAAATGATCATCTGTTTCGGTATCCGAGTACCTACTCCGATCAGCAAAATTTCCGCATAAATTACTTGACCTTGACTTCCCATCTGCCCTTGCAGCATCCCAATCTCCCGCTGAAAATGGTGACGATGACTCCCCAAATATACAGCTTTTCATCTGAGATCTAGTTTCCTCCAACTCCGTTTGAAGACGTTTTACTTGCTCGTGCAACAACTGCTCTTCGGAACCACTATCCCCATGACCATTATTATTTTTGACTGACAGAAGGACTTCACCACTGGGACTTCCTAATATAAATGAATCAGAGTGTGTGGAATCGTGTTCACTTCCAGGACTCCCAAATGTAACACATTTTCCCTTGGTGGAACTGGGCTGACTTGGCTGAATGGAACCTGCTTCTTGGCACTGAGCCTCTACAGGAGGGGTACACCTTTCTAAACTATCCCTTGGCTTCTTTTGTACGTGTGTAGCTTGCATAATTGTTATGGTTAACTATAAATTAACTATCCCACCTCTGCCACCAACTGTGGCGTTTTTGGGTGGCCGTGGTGGTGGCAGGGCAAGTTGTAACACGAATAAGGAGGGTAGGATACTACAGGTAATGTAGTACTGGCACTTTGAGGGTTAATCTTCAATCAAAGACGTCTAAAGTTCCCAATTCTTCTCCCACGACCTCCTATGAGGGTGGATTTGATAACCAATACTTCAGTAGCCGAGCGGTCAAGGTGCCACATATACTGGTTTTCTGTTAGACAAAGGGTTAATATTTGGACATAAATGTACTGTACTGGCAGAGTGACCAAATAAACCAGGTCTTGAAACTTAACAGTTTAATTTATAGTTGTCACTAAAGCAATGATAAACAAAATGCAACAAAACAAGTGTATAATTCATATATGCTTTGAGAAGCAATCATCAATCGATATGTTGAACCTCATTTTCATTTCCTCGCTTCAAGTTGCAGGGGTGAGCTTGAACACAGTTCAGATTATTCATGGCTTGTGCGAAACAAGGGAGCTAACTACACCGGAGAAGAGATAAATAGCTTAACACGTTCCATTACGAATGTAATCAGACGGTGTTCTGCTATCGATATCATCTGTAACGCCGCAGCCCAGTGGAAGATTGCAAAGTTGACAGATATCCTAATAAGTATTATTCAGTGTCTATACGACTGGACGCTATAAATCACCTTCGATTCCCGGTCCGAGTCCCAAAACTCAGCGCATCTTCGCAAGTAATATTTATTTACTTGCGTTATCATTAAGGATTTACTCAATTACCAAGTAATTATTACCTTTACTCAACAGTGATTAATTTACACAAATTGCTGCTTAATACTGGCCAAGGCTAATTGCTTTGTGCAAGCGTTGTTCGCAACTGAAGGCAAACTAAAGGTTCAGTGCCAAAAAACAAGAACAGCAATATGAAAACATTTGCACTTAAATAGACAGGCAAGTATTAACCAAACACCCTGATTGGTTTATTTAGTTAAAGTATAAATATAAGTACACGATAGGTTAATTATTACGTGAGTAATTAAGCTCCGCACTAATAGGTGCGGGACATACGTATGTAAAAATACCAAGCGCTGATTGGTGGAGGATGACATACCCACATTCAGCACAAAGAAACATGGCTGAAGTATGCCAAGTGAAAACTTTTGAATCGCAAACCACAAACCTTGACGCGTAACAAAATACAAAATATGTGACACTAAGTTAGAAGGTTCGTATTGAATTCTGTGATAAGTGAGGATTAACAAAATCGGATTACTGTGATTTCCAACAAGAATAATTTGAAACTAAAACCCGTTTTCGATGCACGAAATTTGGTAAGTTAATAACGTTATGACAACATCGCAAGATCGTTACAATATGAGGACTTATTGGGTCATAAGTAGATAATTTATGCCCCCCCCCCCAACTTTGTCCCATCACCCCATGGGAACCGCAGAAGCTAAAAATAGAAAAATTTAAAATGCCCATATCTCCAAAACTGCACGGCACTGAGAATTTTTATTTGGTGTGAAGCTTCCTTTGGATCAACAGAATGGAATGGTCAAATTGCTGCAATATGAGGAATATTCGTTAAAAATCTTCTTCTTCAGATCCACCAATCAGACTCTTTTGATATTTGGTATGCCACATCCTTAGGGGGTTGAGATTCAAGTTTGTTCAAGCCAAGTCCCTGGGTTCATATTTGGGCTCAACGTGGGAACCTGAATTATAACTTAATATAATAATAATATGAGGAATATTCTTCAGAAATCTTCTTCTGAACATCCACCAGTCAAAATCTTTTGATATTTGGTACACAGTATCTTTAGGAAGGTCAGATATAAGTTTGTTAAAGCCAGGTCCCTTGGTTCATATTTGGGCTTCCTGTGGGAGCCCGAATTGCACCAAAATTTCTTATCAACCTACTCACAATTGTTTACTACAGGCTTGCACAACAGTGGAAGTCCCTAACTCTGATAAAATACTCTCTATTTTTGTCTTTCTCAAGCAATTTGGGAAAGAAAAGTGGTGCAAAAGCACCAAGAAAAAATAAGCCCAAACTGGGTCGAATGCAACCGGCGCAGACCCAGTACGGGACGCTCTCTCCCAAGTACAACTCCACGACTTCCGTTGCCAGTGCGCATATACCGTCGCTAAAGACTCATTCTTTTTGTCATCCACCTTGTGTCGAGATGTTCTGCACGCTTATCAGTGTTTATCCAGCTCGTTGATTGATGTTTCCCGATTCATAGTGTATCAGAGTATCCTTTGTATTCTCAGGAACAGTTTTTATTATATTCTCTTACATTTTATATATCCATAATGTATTTTATATGTTCTCTCTCGAGTCGCGCGCGAATTTCGTGTGCCATGCTGTTCGGACTTAAATTATTTTTCACAATTATTGTCAATGCTTAATTTGCTAATTTTTCTAATTGTGTTAGAGTTGGGTGTTTTTCTTCTCTCTTTTGAGAGTAGTCATCCTGTTGTGTGGTTCCCGGTCGACCATCTGGGGTCTTTATTTCTGTCACCTTTCTCTCGTCTTTGGGGGTGTTCTTCTGTTTTCTGATTTCACCTTCTTTGCTCCTCTCACCTCTATCATGCCCAGGACAATTCCTTGTGGGCAATGTCTGCTGCCAAAGCATGTGGACGATTCACATTCTTCTTGTTCCTCCTGTAATGGGTGTTTGGCCGAGCGGCCATGTGGTGTCTGTGGATCATGGTCATCCACTTTCTGGGCGTCAGTTAACCGTGTCGTTCGTTCTCGTTGCTGTGCCTCCCGCTCCTGCAGGAAAGGAGAACATGGGCGTTTGGGGGCTCCCGAGCCGACCTTGTCTGGTGAGAGTTATTCCTCCTCCGTGGGGGATGTGCAGTCTTTTCCTGTAGTGGATACTGCGGGAGCCGTTGAGTGTTCTGGTGAAGAGGTGCCTGGTTCCGGTACTACGGTCCCCCTCCACTCGACATCTGAGGCTGTCACTAGGGTTGTGACTCCTCCTTTGGAGCCGAGCAGGGGTGCTCTCTCCACTATTCCACCAGCCACAATGACTCTCGACGTATCCACTACTACTGCTGGTCTGTCTGCTTTGTCGTCAGTTTCAGCCGGCCTCGGCTTTTCGCTGCAGGGGACTGCAGGAATGTCTGGTTCTGTAGACGTGGGATATCGGCCTCAGCCTTCCCTGACTTCAACTCGGCGAAGTTGGAAGGGGCTGCTGGCCGAACCCACCACTGTAGTCTCTACGCCATCGAGCACCACAGTCGTGTCTTTGGATTCGTATGTTCTTAGTGGAGACACTATGAACTCCGTGGGGTTTCCGTCCACTCATTCTGGCCACAAGACCAGTTTTGGGGGACCAACGCCTTTTGTGCAGCCTGGACCTTCTGCCCCGCAGAGGTCCGCGGTGACTCTCATGAGTTCTCGCTATATTGATCCTCGGGGTGCCTTGTACCCCTATACACGTCTGCCTTCAGATGTTTCGTCCCACGTCAGGTGTTTTGGAGGATCGTGACCCTTAGCTGGTTAAGAGGGTCAGAGGTGAAGCCACTTTGCCCTGTCGAACCGGCCAGTTTGGACAGTGAGCTTAGGGAGGCCCTCTCCTTACTCACTCAGGTTCTGTCAAAGAGCCTTCCTGTTGCTTCCAGCGAGGCAGCGAGTGGTTTCCAGGCGCCTCCTATGGCGCCGCCTCCCGGGATTGGAAACAGGCTGGTTTCTGATCCCCCTCGTGTCCCGGCACCATGGGAGGCATCGGCTGGTTTGCCCACGATGGGCTATGTGTCTTCCGACTCTGGGGAGGAGTCCGACATGCTTGATGTCGAAGGCCAGCAGTCTTCGGACTTGGGGGCAGCTCTTGACTTTGTGTTTGGGTTTCTGCCTGATCTCAAACCAGCTAACCAGCCGACAGTGTCAGCCAGGCCGCGATCATCGGTCGCGCGCCAACAGCCTATGGAGCAACCTGCTTCTGGGCACCTTCGACCGTGCCAGTCGGTACAGGTGGTTGAAGCTTTTTCAGCATTGGACTCCAAGCTGAGTTCCAAGGCTCTGAAGACTCCGTTCTTCACCAGGGTTGACACCTTTTTGCCTCCTGTGCGTTATCGTTCCTACGATTCCGCCAATCCGTCAGTCTGCCAGACTTTGACGGTTCTGGATCAGGACTCCACTTCCCTCGGGCTTTCCAAGCCCAAGTCTGCCGTCATTCCAATGACGACTCTGGAGTCCACGTTGGGCTTATCTAGAGAGATGCTTGGCATGCTTTCTCTCTCAGATCACGTCGTCTCAGCTTTAGCTGCTTATCTTCCTCCAGATAACTTTGACGAGGTACAGGCTCCTTTGCGTGTGCTGTCCAAGGCCCTTATGCATCTTACTCACACGCATGCCTGTAACACGGCTAATCTGGAATTAGTTTGAAGGGTCGCTGTGCTGGACACAGGACGATCCCTTCCCGAGGAGCAGCGTGCTGCTCTTCGATCTGCTTCTTTGGCAGGTCCGCAACTTTTCCATGGTTCCGTGTTGACGGTCCGGGATGACGTCCTATGTCATTCCAAAGATCAGCTGCTGTTTCGTCAGCTTGATCAGCCTTCTAGGGAGGCAGGGGCCATTCCAAGCCTAAAAAGTACCCTTCTGCTTCCTCTGTGAAGCAAAAGGCTGGTCCTTCTGCCGCTGCCTCTACTTCTTACTCAAGGGGTAAGGGTAAAGGTCGGCAGAATCGAGGGAAGTCTCAGGATTCTTCATTTAGTAGAGGAGGTGGTTTCTCCTCTCGTGGGCCTCGTCGGGGCTCGAAATGAAGGTCCTCACCTCGACTCGTCCCAGGTTGGAGGAAGGATAGCAGAGTTCGCAGACCATTGGGCCGCCATCACATCCGATCCATGGGTGTTAGATGTTGTTCGGTCCGGGCTGCGAATATCCTTCCGACGGCACACCACTCTGTCAAGGGTGCCTCTTCCAACCACAGTTCCTTCAGACGTTTTACATCGGGAACTTTTGTCCACGGAGATTGGCAATCTCCTGGCAAAGGGGGCGATCAAGGTCATCAAGAACATTCAGTCAGTGGGTTTCTATTCCCGCCTGTTCTTGGTGCCGAAGAAAGACGGCCGACTCTGACCGGTTATCGATCTGAGTATCCTGAACCAGTCTATCATTGCTCCCAAGTTCAGCATGGAGACTTTCAGGTCGGTCCGCCAATCAATTCACCAGGGAGATTTCGCTGCCAGCATCGACCGGCGAGACGCTTACTTCCACGTTCCGATGCATTGGACGTCACGGAAGTATCTCAGGTTAGCTTTTCTGGGGCGAGTTTACCAGTTCAAGGCCATGCCTTTCGGCCTCAACCTGGCTCCTTGGGCCTTCACCAGACTGATGTCACATGTGATAGCGTTCCATCGCACACAGCCCAGGGTGACTACTTCGGCATATCTGGACGATATCCTCCAGAGGCATTCCAAAGCTGCCTTACTGGACTCGGATGTCGCCACTCTGTTGAGCTTGCTCACGTTGCTAGGATTTAGAGTCAACGAGAAGTCGGACCTGGTCCCTTCTCAGTCATTTTGTCATCTGGGGATGGCTTTCCAAACCCAATTCAATTTGGTAGCGGTTCCCCAGGCCAAGGCTGTGATTCTCTCAGCTTTTGCTCTGACTCTGTCCCAGTCCACAACCGCTCGGAGTTTTCTCCAGCTGATCGGTCTCTGCGGTTCGGTGACGGACCTCATTCCTCTAGGTCATCTGCGTGTCAGACCTCTCCAACACTTTCTGCTCAGTCGTTGGAGACCGAATGTAGATTCTCTGGATCTGATGCTTCCGTTTCCGGAATCTCTTTATCCTCACCTTCTTCCCTGGACAGATGTTCAGTGGATTACGCAGGGTGTTCCATTGGACTTACCCACGTCCGATCGCGTTCTGATGGCAGATGCCAGCGATCTTGGATGGGGTGCGACGTTGGATCCTCTCGGTCTTTCCCTACACGGGATGTGGGACCAGGATCAAGCAGCTCTACACATCAACCAGAAGGAGCTTCTCGCTCTTCTTCTGAGTTTCAGGCAGTGGATCCCTCACCTGTCGAATCGCCAGGTCCTTCTGCTGTCCGACAATTCGACAGTGGTTGCTTACATTTGGAACCAGGGCGGCACGCACTCGGTTCCTATGTACGAATTGGCTCGGGATCTTCTACTGCTTGCTCAGGATGTTCACGCCGGAGTGGTTGTTCGTCACATTCCTGGTCATCTGAACGTCGTAGCCGACTCCCTGTCCCGACAGGGCAGGGTGATTTCCACCGAGTGGATGCTCCACAGGGCAGTGTTCCAGTCGCTTTGCGATCTCTGCAGACGTCCCCACATCGATCTCTTTGTGACTTATTGGAACGATCAGGTGGACACTTTCGTGTCCCCGTGTCCAGATCCTCTGGCTTTTGCCGTGGACGCTCTGTCACTTGATTGGAATGGTCTAGTCGGCTACGCCTTCCCGCTGGTTCCGATTCTGCCTCAGGTTCTAGCCAAAATTCGAACCTGCAGTTGTTGAATCATTCTGATCGCTCCCCTGTCGCCTCAGCGGGTGTGGATCAATCAGCTCCGCTCGCTGATGGCGGCGGTTCCGGCACGTCTCCCGCTACGTCGCGACCTTCTTTGTCAAGGTCATCCGAGGAGGTTTCACGTCGACCCGACTTCATTGTGCCTTCACGCATATCTTTTGTCAGGTCCTGTCTCCTCCGTAGAAGTTTTTCGAGACGAGCAGTGGAGTGCATTTCTTCTTCAAGGAGGCACTCCACTGGTTTAGCTTATGCAGCTAAATGGAAGGTCTTCTGTCGATGGTGTGCTGATCACTCTGTTGATTATGCAAATCCTTCGATTTCACAGATTGCAGAGTTTCTGGTATATCTGTTTGATTCTCGGGGTCTCCAGCCTGTTACCATCAAGGGTTACAGGTCCATGCTTTCAGAGACTTTTTCTTATGTGGGGAAGCGTCGTATCGGCACTAATCCTTACCTCTCCAAGCTTGTTTGGCACTTTTCTTTGAAAAGGCCTCGGACTTTGCAGCTTACCCCACGATGGAATCTTTCGTGGGTGCTGCTTTGCTTGGGGGGGTGGGGGGGGGGGCCACCGTTCGAACCTTTATCCCAGGTGGATATTAATTTTCTCACACATAAGACGGCGTTTCTGATGGCGTTTGTTTCGGCCAGATGGGTTAGTGAGCTTCCCGCCCTCTCGGTTGACCCGGCCTTTTTTAGGAGCTCTCCCAACAGTGTTACTTTTACCACTGATTGCTCTTTTTTGGCCAAGAATCAGTTACCAGATACTACTACTCCTCCTATCTGTATCAGGGCTCTTCCTTCTGTTGAGGGTAATCGCCCTTTGCTCTGTCCGGTCCGTGCTATTGGCATTTATCTTGATCGAACACGTTTCATACGGAAAGGCAGGAAACGTTTTTTTCTGTCTCTTATTCCGGGTCGACAGAAGATCTCTCCTCAATCCATTTCTCGGTGGATTTGTCTTGCTATTTGTACGGCTTACGGTCGTTTAGCAGCTGGCGATTGTATTACCAATTGTATTTCTGCCCACGTGGTGCGGGCATTGTCCACCTCTTGGGCTTAATCTAACTCCGTCAAGTTGTCGGATGTTATGCAGGCAGCCTACTGGAGAAATGCCTCTACTTTCTCCACCTTTTATCTGCGCCAGTTGCAGGAGCAGTCGGAGGACCTTTTTGCCGTGGGTCCTCTTTCTTCTGCTCAGGGTGTTGTCTGCCCTAGCCATTAGGCTTCTTGAAGGTCAGTTTCAGCCTTGTGCTGTTACTGCCCTTTTCTGTCTGTGTGTCACACAGGCCCATATGTCTCCTTTCATTGTCCTTTACCAATGATTGCAACGTTATGGTTGATAAGCCTCGGGATCTCTTCCTTCTGCTTCACGGTTCCAGTGCACTGGGGTTATGTGTGGGTTGGTTATGCGATTCCCTCCAGCCTATTGTCTATTCAGCCTGTAGTAAACAATTGAAAGGTAGGTTGATAAGAAATCTAAATTTTATAGTAAATTTCCTTTCTTATTATACCTACCACAATTGTTTACATGGAGGCCCTCCCGTCTTCTTTACGGGTAAAGAATCTTTCCTCCCCGCTGATCACATAACTCTAATGTTGATGGATTCAAAAAGAATGAGTCTTTAGCGACGGTATATGCGCACTGGCAACGGAAGTCGTGGAGTTGTACTTGGGAGAGAGCATCCCGTACAGAGTCTGCGCCGGTTGCACTCGACCCAGTTTTGGCTTATTTTTTCTTGGTGCTTTTGCACCACTTTTCTTTCCCAAATTGCTTGGGAAAGACAAAAATAGAGACTATTTTATCTGTAGTGCAAGCCTGTAGTAAACAATTGTGGTAGGTAAAATACGAAAGGAAATTTACTATAAAATTTAGATTTCTATTTTACGAACTGAGAGGTCAATTTGAACCAGATTTGATATGAGGGCTTATTGGGTCATAAGTACCTAATTTATGCCAACAAAAAATTTTCCTGTTGCCCCATGGGAGCCACAGGAGCTAAAAAAGAAAAATAGGAACAGCAGAAAGGATTGGTCCAAAAAAATAAATTGCCATCGATTTTATCATAGGGTACTTTTCCAGGACTTTGAAAAAAATGCTGAGTCCTCATTATTAGCTCAACTTTGGCAAAGCCAAATTTGAGCTTATGCCATGGCCAGTTGTCCGTCGTCCGTCTGTCCGTCAACAATTCAATACGGCTTGGGCTAGAGGCCGTATTTATGAACCGATCTTTACGAAACTTCTTGGGTACCTTTGTTATGACTGTGGGACGAGAACGAGTGTTTTTGGGTCCGATCCGAAATTCAAGTTGGCTGCCAGCCGCCATTTTGTACCGACGATGCAGAAATCTTTTTTCTTGTTTTTAGTACAGAACTTCCATATGAAAGCGCTGATTTGAATAATTTTTTGTATGAATGTTTAGTACCATGGGATACATCACATATAATACGGTTTTTTTTCTCGTACGTGAATTATGCAAATTAGACTAACTTTGATGTATTTAGTGTTACTTTCAGCACTATAAGTGCAAATGCCAATACGGCTCAGGCTAGAGGCCATATTTATAAACCGATCTTTACGGAACTTCTTGGGTACCTTTGGTATCACCGTGGGACGAGAACAAGTGTTTTGGGGTGCGGTCCGAAATTCAAGATGGCCGATGGCAGCCAGTTTGTACAAAATTAGGTGCAATCAGATTTTTGCACAGAACTTCCATATGAAAGTGCTGACTTGAATAATTTTTTGTGTGAATGTTTAGTACCATGGGATACATCACATATAATATGGGTTTTTTTCTCGCGCAGAAATTATGCAAATTAGATGAACTTCATTTGATTTTTTCAGTGCTACTTACACACAGTAAGTTCACATGTCAATATGGCTTGGGCTAGAGGCTGTATTTATCAACCGATCTTCACGAAACTTCTTGGGTACCTCTGTTATCACCTTGGGATGAGAACGAGTGTTTCTGAGTGCGGTCCAAGATTCAAGATGGCTGCCAGTGGCCATTTTGTACCGAAATTAGGTCTAATCAGTTTTTTGTACACAACTTCTATACGGCTCAGGCTAGAGGCCGTATTTATGAACCGATCTTTACGAAACGTCTTGGGTACCTTTGTTATCACCGTGGGATGAGAACGAGTGTTTTTGGGTGTGGTCCGAAATTCAAGATGGCCACCAGCAACCATTGTGTACCAAAATTAGTGCAATCAGTCTTTTGCACAGAACTTCTGTATGAAAGTTCTGATTTGAATAAATTTTTGTATGAATGTTTAGTAAAATGGAATACATCACATATAGTACAGGTTTTGTCTCGTGCAGAAATTATGCAAATTAGATGAATTTTGATTTATTTAGTGCTACTTATGCACTGTAGGTGCACATGTCAATACGGCTCGGGCTAGAGCCTGTATTTATCAACCGATCTTCACAAAACTTCTTGGGTACCTTTGTTATCACCTTGGGACGAGAACAAGTGTTTCTGAGTGTGGTCCAAAATTCAAGATGGCTGCCAGTGGCCATTTTGTACCGAAATTAGGTCCAATCAGTTTTTTGTCACAACTTCTATACAGCTCGTATTTATGAACTGATCTTCACGAAACTTCTTGGGTACCTTTGTTTTCACCTTGGGACAGGAATGAGTGTGTTTTGGGGTGCCTTTGTTATCACTGTGCTATGAGAACAAATATTTTGGGGTTCAGTCAGACCCACTCTGGGACTCAAAGATTTCTTTTCTATTTAACATCTGACTGTCACCCACCTTTACAATACTTTACCTATACATTTGTTACAGGCTACGGCCAGTATTTATGTACAGACCGTTACAATACTTTATATGTACATTTGTTATCAGGTCATTACCTAGATGTTTATCATTGCTGTGTCACATACTATACATGTACATGTCTTGACAAGTTGAGCTACAGTGTCATTGACACTTTCATTTAACACCGTGAGTAATGGGAAAAACATTGAAGAATCTTCTTCTCCCATACCACTGCTCCAAAGGCTTTCATATTTCACATATAACATCTTTGGAAAATTCATTCACATGTTTGTTGAAATCAAATCCTTGTGTCCATATTTGGGCTCTCTATGGGAGCCCAAATGTTCAGATTAGTGCAATATGCGGAATACTCTTTAAAAATCATCTTCTTCCGATCCACCAATCAATCTTTTGATATTTGGTATGCAGCATCCATAGGGGGGTGAGATTCAAGTTTGTTCAATTTGAGTCCCTGGCTTAATATTTGAGCTTTCTAAGGGTGGGGTGAGGGGGTGGTAGGGGGGGTGAACGTTAGGTTCAGGTTTGTTCAACTCCATTCCTTAGTGTTTTTCCATAAAATTTACCTTTCATGTCTTCATTCCTTTGTAGTGTTGATGAACCATGTCTAACTGAATGTGACCCCCAAATGCTTCTTTGAACTACTTTGGCAGGTGAGCGATTAAGGCCACTTGGGGCCTCTTGTTTTTGTTTTCCTTTTTAACATTTTTGTCGTTACAAAAGAAATTGGCCTTGAAAAAGACTGTTTTTAGTCACAAATGGAACAATCTGAAAGAAAGAAAAATTTTCTTTAACATTCTCATTATTTCTGGATATTTGAGGGCTTCTTGATAACAACACCGGCAGTTTTGTTATCCAGTGTCAACAGGTTTAAATTTCTTGATGCTCCAACCCTTGAGTATGCAACGTAAAGTTGTCCATGGTTAATTCTTTTGAGAAAAATTACCTGAGGAGCCAAACAGTATTTAAGCTAGGTATTTATTTATCACAGACACACATAGCCAGCCAACCTATGCACCATAGCATACCAAGATGGAATGACGGAATATCAGACTGCCAGTTTATATAAGATCGAAATTTCTGAAAAAGTAATAGTGCTGTTTGCTCTGGTTGAAGGATTAATGATCGTGAATTAAGACAATGTTGCTCATACATTGCTCTCTGCCTTTGTAACTCCTGATAAAATTTACTTATGGCTAGGTGATGGTATTTAGCTTGATATCTCAGAAATGAAGGAATATATCATGTTGCTGTGATTGGAAGATAAATGCAACATCGGTCACAATATGGACCATCGCATTACACTTTTCAAGTAAAATAACCCCAGGTGTCAAATTTCAGCTCGATATTGGTAGAAGTAGTAGTGCTGTTGTACAACAGTTTTGTTGATTGAAGGGTTAATACAACTCTGTGCCTAAAATTACCCATGCCATGTTATTTCTGATAAAAGTGTACCCCCAGGTACCAAATTTTAGCTCCATATCTGTACAAATGTAGGAGTGCATACAGGGTTGTTTTGTTTGATTTGTTAACGTTGCATGTAAAATCCACCCTACTCATATAACTCCCGATAAAAAAAAATTAACCCCATGATAAAAGTTTATATCTTTGAAAATGCAGGTGTGCATCAAGGTATTGCTCTGGTTGAAGGGTTAATGCGATGTCGCACAGAATATCCCCACTGCCCATGTTACTGATGATGTAAAACAACCACTAATTGCCAATTTTCAGCTCAATATACATATTAATGTAGGAGTTCTGTGGTTAACTGGTAGAGTACTAAGTTATTTTTGGTCATCGCAATTTGTTCACCTGTCTTTGCCTTGTTACGATTTATTGAACACTTGCACTCTCCCACTGGCACTCTCCCATAAATTGTAACAAGGCAAATCCGCACAGACTAAATAATTCCACTTTCAAGATAACATGAAGTACGTCCACAGAATATGAATTTTTTGTGTTACAGACCTGTACTTTACAATAAAGCCCAAATATTGACTTCCTGCACTCTACCAGTTAAAGGATAAACATGCAATCAGGACCCAACTAATATCCCTTTCTTGATCAAATTACCTTTCATGGTCAAATTACCCCAGGTGCTAATTTTTTTTTATAGATCAGCAGAGGTACAGAATCGAACAATACTAGCATTGCATTGGTTGAAGGGTTAATGTAATGCTGGATTCTGAACATGTTGAAGGGTTATTGCTACGTTGGATGCAATCAAGACCCATTCCATGTCACTTTTCTGGTCAAATTACCCGAGGTACTAAATTTTGACTGGATCACTCAAGGAATAACAGAGTCCAACTGTGCAATCAGGGCTTGTCTCATGCCACTTTTCTGGTCATATGACCCCTAGGTGTCACATGTTGTCTTCATAGGTCGAGGTACAGTGGATCAACAAATAAATGTTGAGAGATACTTGCAGGAGAGATAGTCGCACATGTATCAATCTTATGTCCCTTTCCTTGTCAAATTACCTCCAGGTACCAGAGCAAGCCACCCATCCCAGCATGGGAAGCTGTACGACAGAAAATTTCCTGGATGAAAGGACAGAATGATGGAATGACTGAATCACAGACTTCCCATTTTTATAATAGTTTAGATTCCCGATTTATCATTGGTAGACAGTTTATTATTTGGCTCAGTACCAGAAGCCCACATTTGATCCCCATTTATGTGTTTTTGGTGTCAGAAAAGTTATTGTCCCCAACCCAACATTCCCTCTTCCTTCCCACTGCACAGAAGGGATATGGTGAAGAGCTCCATCTGTCTGTTTATCCACCTTTCCAAATGCCGGAAGTTTTTTATGCAATAACTTGAACAATAGTTAGTTAACAGATTTTAATTACTTTTGATGTGCTGCTTTATATTAAGAATGTCTTGGACAAGTTCAATATCCATCATCATTCATTGAAAATTAGGGGAGTTCTTTCCCTCTGTCGAATTTTCCCTGAAGTTTCTTGTTTATGTAATAACTTGGAACAGTAGACCTCAGATTTTAATAAAATTTGATAGACTTCGTTGTTTTAACATTGCCCTGGACAAGTTCCAAAACCACAGACGTTTTTCTTTCAAAAAAAAATCAGGAGTTTTCGCGCATTATGGAATTTTGCTTGAAATTTCATTGTTCTTACAACAACTTGAACAGGAAACATCTGATTTCGATTCTTTTTGATATTATGCCTTTTGTTATACACCCGTTTGAAAAAAAATGGTTTTGTCATGTAAATGGGTTGTCCGTCCTTCTGCTCATTTCTTTGTCCGGAGATTTTCTTGGCTGTTTCGAGGGCCATTCCCTTTGAAACTTGGTATGCATGTTCACCACCATGGGACCCGTGCAAGTGTGATTATAGTTGTGTGAATTTTGTCTGGAGATTTTCTCAGAGGTTTTTGGACCAATTTTTTCGAAACGTGGCATGCATATTCACTACAATGGAAACCTGTGCATGTGCAATTATAGTTCCAGTGGAAATATTTCTTATCAACCTACCTTACAATTGTTTACAACAGGCTTGCGTTACAGTGGAAGTCTCTAACTCGGAAGTATACTCTCTATTTTGATCTTTCCCAAGCGATTTGGGAAAGAAAAGTGGTGCACTCCCAGTAGGGGACATTCTTCTAGTACAAATCCATGGGTTCCGGTACGACTGTGCAGACGTATAACCAATGTGTCATTCTTTTTTTTTCTGCCATCTCAGGAAGATGTACTTTTGTTTGCTCTTATAAAACAGTGATAATTCTTCTCGTTTACACCATGTTCCTGTGACTGAATTATGGATCTGCTGATCATTGAATAACAGGGCTTTGTTTTTTTTTAACACCCGTTTTATAAAAACGGTTGTATTATGTTATAGCGTTGGTGTCCGTCTGTCCGGAATTGTTTTCTGGACTTTTTTTTGTTATGGATGAATATATTGAGAAAATTTTTGGTGTACAGCATTGTTATGGATACTTACAGATCAAGTTCGAATTTCGTTCCGTTCAGTTGATTTTAGGTGGAGTTACAACCCTTGAACTGAGAATTTTTAGGAGTTTTCTGGATTTTTTTTTCATTTTCCAGACTTTTTGAATATGTGTAATTAACTAAAATGGAGAAACTGACAGGATTTCTCCATTGAGGGTGAAATTTGTGCTTTTTGGCTGTCTGAGTTCTGTTGTGTTCCCAACGGGCTTTTTTCTCCTGCCACCTTCCTCTTGTAGTTGGGGGGTGTTCTGCATATTTTTCTTGTTGGGTTCACCTTCCCTTCTACTTCTCTTACCTCTGCTATGCCCAGGACTGTTCCTTGTGGGCAATGCCTTTTGCCTAAGCAAATGGGTGTTCTTCCGATCGACCCTGTGTGCTCTGTGGGTCTTGGTTGTCCTCCTTTTGGGCTTTGGTGAACCGTGTGGTGCATTCTCATGGCCGTTCCTCCCACATCCGTGGGAAAGGGGAACGCTGTTGTTCGGGGCCTTCTGACACGATTACATCTGGTGAGAGTTCATGCATCTTGCTCACATGCATGCCTGTAACATGGCTAACTTAGAATTAGTTTCGGCGGGATGCTGTGTTGAACACAAGCTGTTCCCTTCCTGAAGGGCAGCACGCTGCTCTTCGATCCGCTTTCTTTGGTGGATCCACAATTATTTCATGGTTCCATGGCGATGGTCCAGGATGACGTTCTGCATCATTCCAAAGATCAGCTGCTGCTTCGCCAACTTGATCAGCCTTCTGTTGGAGGCTGGGGCCATTCTAAGCCTAACAGATGCCATTCTGCTTCCTCTGTGAAGCCAATGGCTGATCCTCCTGCCGCCACTTCTTCCTCTTACTCACATGGTAAGGGTAAGCATCAGCAGACCAGTGGAAGGTCTCAGGATTCTTCATCTAGCAAAGGATGTGGTTTCTCCTCTCACGGCCTCGGTGGGGCTCGAAATGAAGGTCCTTACCTCGATTCATCCCAGGTTGGAGGAAGGATATCAGAGTTTGCAGACTGTTGGGCCATGATTACTTCCGATCCTTGGGTGTTAGATGTTGTCCGATCTGGTCTGCAGATATCCTTTCGGAGGCACCCCACCCTGTTGAGAGTGCCTCTTCCAACCCAAGTTCCTTCAGATATTTCACGTCAGGAACTTTTGATCACGGAGATAGCCAATCTCCTGTCAAAGGGAGTTATCGAGGTCGTCAAGAACATTCATACAGTGGAATTTTATTCCCACCTGTTCTTGGTGCCGAAGAAGGATGGCGACTCCGACTTGTTATCGATCTGAGTATCCTGAACCAGTCTATCATTGCTCCCAAATTCAGCATGGAGACTTTCAGGTCGGTTCGCCACTCCATTCACCAAGGGGATTTCGCTTCCAGCATCGACCTGCGAGATGCTTACTTTCACGTTCCGATTCAAGTATCTCAGGTTCTCTTTTCTGGAACGAATTTACCGGCTAAGGGCCATGCCATTCGGCTTCATCCTGGCTCCTTGGACCTTCACCCGACTGATGTCAGATATGACTGCCTTCCATCGCACACAGTCCAGGGTGACTACTCTGGACGATATCCTCCAGAGGCACTCCTATGCTGCTCTTCTGGAGTCAGATGTTGACACACTGTTGAGCCGGCTCATGTCGCTATGGTTCAGAGTCAATGAGAAGTCAGACCTTGTCCCTTCTCAGTCGTTTTGTCATGGGGATGGACTTCCATACTCATCTGAATATGGTGGCAGTTCCCCGGGAGAGGGCAGTGATTCTCTCGGCTTTCGCCCTGACTCTGACCCAGTCCACGTCCGCGACAGCTCAGAGTATTCTCCGGCTGTTCGGTCTCTGCGGTTCAGTGACGGATCTCATTCCTTTTGGTCGGCTACATGTCAGACTGCTCCAACACTTTCTGCTCAGTCGTTGGAGACTGTATATCGATCCTTTGGATCTGGTGCTTCAGTTACCAGCAGCTCTCCATTGTCACCTTCCCTGGATGGATGTTCAGTGGATTATGCAGGGAGTTCCGCTGCACTTGCCCACGTCCGATCATGTTCTGATGGCAGATGCCAACGATCTCGGATGGAGTGCGATGTTGGATCCTCCAGGTCTTCCCCTTCCTGGGGTATGGGACCAGGATCAAGCAGCTCTTCACATCAACCAGAAGGAACTTCTTGCTCTTCTTCTGAGGTTCCGGCAGTGGATCCTCCACCTTTTGAATCGTCAGATCCTTCTGTTGTCTGACAAATTGACAGTGGTCGCTTACATTCTGACCCAGGGCGGCACGCAATCGGTTCCCATGTACGAATTGGCGCGGGATCTTCTACTGCTCGCTCAGGATGTCGACACTGGAGTGGTTGTTCGTCACATTCCCGGTCGTTTGAACGTCCTAGCCATTGGGACAGGATCATTTCCACTGAGTGGATGCTTTGCAGGGCAGTGTTACAGTCACTTTGCGATCTCTGGGGTCATCCCCACATTGATCTTTTTGCGACCCATTGGAACCATCAGGTGGAAACTTTTGTGTCCCCATGCCCAGGTCCTCTGGCTTTCGCTGTGGACGCTCTCTCACTTGATTGGAGCAGTCTAGTTGGCTACACCTTTGTACTGGTTCTGATTCTGCCTCAGGTTCTAGCCAAAATACGAATCTGCAGTTGTTGAATCATTCTGATCACTCCCCTGTCACCTCAGCGGATGTGGATTAATCAGCTCCGCTCTCTGTTGGCGGCGGTTCTGGCATGTCTCCCTCTATGTCATGACCTTCTTTGTCAAGGTCACCCGAGGAGGTTTCATGTCGACTCGACTTCATTGTGCCTTCACGCATATCTTTTGTCAGGTCCTGTCTCTTCCGTAGAGGTTTTTCGAGTTGAGCAGTGGAGTGCATTTCTTCTTCGAGGCGGCCCTCCACTGGTTTAGCCTATGCCGCTAAGTGGAAGGTCTTCTGTTGATGGTGTGCTGATCTTGATGGTGTGCTGATCGCTCTGTTGATTATGCCGATCCTTCAATAACACAGATTGCAGAGTTTCTGGTCTATCTGTTTGATTCTCGGGTCTCCAACCTGTTACCCTAGCCATTAGGCTTCTTCCAAGGTCAGTTTCAGCCCTGTGCTTGGTTACTGTACTTTCTGTCTGTGTGTCACACAGAGCCATATGCCTCATCGCTCATTGTCTTTTACTAATGTTTGTGATGCTATGGTTTTATAGGCCTAGGGACCTCTTCTTCTGTCCATGATTATGTGGGGTTGGTTATGTGATTCCCTCTTCCTCTTTTTCTGTTGTAAAAATTTGTAAGGTAGGTTGATAAGAAATTTAAATTTTATAGTAAATTGCCTTTCTTATTATACCTACCGCAATTGTTTACGTGGAGGCCATCCCGACTTCTTATTCGGGTAAGAATACTTTCTCCCCACTGTTCACATAACTCCAATGTTGGCAGATTCAAATAAGAATGACACGTTGGTTATGCGTCTGCACACTGGTACTGGAAGCTGTGGATTTGTATTAGGAGAAGAGCGTCCTCTACTTGTGTGCACCAGTTGCACTCAACCCAGTTCTGGCTTATTTTTTCTTGGTGCTTTTGAATCACCTTTTCTTTCCCAAATTGCTTGCTTGGGAAAGATCAACATAGAGAGTATATGTCCGAGTTAGGGATATCCACTGTAATGCAAGCCTGTTGTAAATAATTGTGGTAGGTATAATAAGAAAGGAAATTTACTATAAAATTTAAATTTTTTTGGCCAGAGATATCCTCTTTACAACTAAGAATAATTTGCCTCATCAGTCTGCATCAGTGTGAATTTTTTTTTGAGATTTTCTTGGAGGTTTATGGACCAATTCTTTCGAAACTTGGTATGTATGTTTGCAACCATGTGAACCTGTGCACCTGCGATTATAATTCTGGTCAGACTATTTTTGCCAGACTCGTGCCCCTTTTCAATATAGAATAATTTACCACATTGGTCAAATTTTGTCTGGGGCTGTCCTTGGAAGTTTATAGACTAATTCTTTTGAAACTTGGTATGCATGATCACTGCCATGGGAACCCTTGCATCTGTGATTATAGTTCTGGTCTATAATCACAGGTGCAATTCAAGTGAAAGTTTGTGTGAATGATGGTCCCGAAAGGGCATTGCATTTTTGTTCAACTCAGCATGCCCAGCCCCGTAGGGAGGGAGTGGGGAAAATGCTCCAAAAATATTTTTAAAACCTTCTCATGAACCACTGTGTACAATAACTTGATATTTGCTATGGAGCTTCCTTTTGAGGTGTAGAATCAAGTTTGTTCAAACAAAGTTCATGAAGCAATATTTGGCTTTGTAATGGGGGGTAAGATTTTTGGCCCTGCCCAAAATTTCTATTTTCTGAACCCATAGTCTGGTTTGAACCAAATTTGGTATGTGGTATTACTGGGTCATTGGTTCTTTACTCATGCAAAAAAAATATTCCTGGATCCCCATGGGAATCCTGGGAGCTAAAAATAGAAATATTTTCAAACGCCCATATTTCCCAAACCACACGGAACCAAGAGCTGTTATTTGGTATGAAGCATCCTTAGGACCAGTAGAATTGGATGGTAAAAGAAAATTGCTATCGACTATGTTCTGTAATGAGCATCGAAAAAATGCTGAGTCAGCATATTTGCAAAAATTTAAAAAAATCTTTTCTCCGGAACCATTCATCAGAATCTTTTGATCTTCGGTATACAGCATTCATAGGGGGTCAGATACAAGTTTGTTTAAATCAGAATCGTTTGATATTCGGTATACAGCATTCATAGGGGGTCAGATACAAGTTTGTTTAAATGAAGCCCATTCGTTCATGTTTTGGCTCAATACAGGAGCCCAAATTTTTGACAGAGGGTAATATGGGAAATCATCTTCTTCAGAACCACCAGTCATTGTTATGAGGGTCAGATTCAAGATTGTTCAAACCAAGTCCCTAGGTTAATATTTGGGCTTCATGTGGAAGCCCAAATTTTAACTTTGTTCAATATGGGGGATAATTTTAAAAAATCTTCTTCTTCAGATTCACCAGTCAGAATGCTTTAATATTTGGTATGCAACATCTCTAGGGGGGTCAGATTCAAGTTTGTTCAAATTGGATCCATAGGTTAATATTTGGACGTGCTATGGTAGCCCAAATTTTAACTTAGTGCAATATGAAGAAATTTCTCTTCAGATCCAACAATCAGAATGCCTTCATATTTGGTACACAACATTTCCAGGGAAGTCAGATTCAACTGTGTTCAAATTGAGAGCCTGGGCTAATATTTGGGCTCTGAGCCTGATTGACCATGTTGCTGAAGAATTAAAAATTTTGTATTCAGTACCCTCTAGAGGTGTGTAACTAAGATTAATCCACATAGGTTGTATCAAGGGGCTTCATAGGGGAGCTCTAGATTTTACATTATGATCAACTGAAGAAAAGGCATGATGCCCGGTTTATTTTTGTCACTCCTGCAGGGCTCAAGGATTTACAGTGTATCCTATGGAAATGGATTGCTTAATGTAGACTAATGTAGACTCATTCTTGGACTCTGTTTATATTGTGTTCTGTTCAAGATGAGCGCTTCAGGCTTGTGGGGCCTCTTGTTTTCTAGAGTTATGCCCATTTTCAACTTGGAATAATCTGCCATTACGTTTAAATTTTGTCTGGTGGGTTTCTCAGAGGTTTTTGGACCGATTCTTTCAAAACTTGGTATGCATGTTCACCACCATGGAAACCTGTGCACTTGTGATTAAAATTCCAGTTGGACTATTCTTTCCAGAGTTATGCCCCTTTTTGACTTTAGAAATTTAACATTTTTGTCACAATAACTTGAGTTTGGATTTGTTAATAAGCACCAAACTTGGTTTGTGTCTCAGTCATACTAAAATACAAGTTCATTTCGAATTAGAGTTATGTCTGATGTTATTAGTTGGTTCATGGATCAAAACAGTAGCTATTTATAATTTGAAAAAGCCTACTGGGCATATTATGCATTGCTAGGTGGTGCTCTTGTTAATAATGTCTTGGACAATACTGCATAAAAATGTTCGAAGACTTCTTGAAAACATAGCCCTTTGTTGGTTTTGTTTTACTTGAATTTTTATTGTTCATGTTAACATATAGTGTAGAATTGGAAAATCACATACACATACGTACGGGTTATGGAATTACTGGGGTACATGATTTTTTGCAACCAATGTGACGAAATAACATATGCAGGCGAGTCCAGCACAAAACTTTACACGAGAATGCAAAACCATCTGAGCAGAATAAAAGTGAAAGTACAAGTCTTGTACAAAATTAGTTCCGCAACATTTTCTGACAGAAGATCATAGTATAGACAATTTCAAAAAGGTTAGAAATGAACAAATTACACAATAAAATATTGCATATATATTGCCAAATTAATAGTTTCAGATGGGAGGAGGGAATTGGCTTGGGAGCTGCATGGCACAAAACAGTGACTGCCCTGAAAATGTGTGGGGCTAGGATTATTGGTATGGGTGGGCCTCAATAAGTTAGGTTAAGAGGAAAGGTTCAGATGTGGGGGATAGAAAAATTTAGGAGTCTGTATTTGTGCTGGTAGACAAATCCAGTTCATTTGTGGTATGGCAGCTAGAGTCAGTTTACGATGGACAGTAGTACAGGGCATGGTGGGGTGGGGGGAGGAGGTGGATGGTGGGGGTGGTTTGTGTGCATAATGTGAGAGTTGTGCGAAGGGGGAGGGGGTTGTAGCTCATGAGAATAATGTGATTGCAATGTGTTATATTTTCCTGGGTCTATCCAATATGTTTACACAGAGAAGTGGGATAGAATATAAAGTAATGTAGAGTGCAGTTAAAGGTGTTTTTTTGTCCCCCGACATTTTTGTCAGAGGACTATTGTAATCAGCTGTGTCTATCCGTCTGTCTGGTGTGATGATAACAAAAGTTTGGGTCATTGAATCAAAACCAAATTTGGAGTATATATGTCCCTTTCCCCAATGATTAGGGGAATTTCGAATATTGCCTGGATTCAATAATTTTTGTTGGAGTTATGCCCCTTTTTCATTGCTTTTCTACCCAAGTTCACGACTTTTGGAATTTGGTGTCTGGATGATAACTTCAGTTTGATTTATTGAATCAAAACCAAATTTTGTGCATAGGTTTGGCCCAGGAATATGCAGGTCAGGTTCAAATTTGCGCTCAGTCCGACCAATTTTGGCTGAGTTATGGCCCTATTTCCATTTTTTTGACTCTGAAAATTGGATGTCTGGCTGATTTGAAAATTGGATGGCCAGATGATAATTTTAGTTAGAGTTGTTTAATCAACACCAAATTTTGTGGATAGGTTTGTCTCAGGCCAATTTGGGTTCAGTCCAACCAATTTTGGCTGAGTTATGGCTCTTTTTCTATTTTTTCAACTTTGAAAATTTGTTGTCTGGATGATAACTTTAGTTCGATTTAACAAATCAACCACTTTCAAATTGTTTACTCTTCAGTATGTCCAATGTAAGAACTTGCTGTTAGGGGACATGGCCCTCACCTGTCAGTGGCCTTGTTTTATTAGACAGGGCTTCCATGACCTTGTTTTGGGGTCTGTAAAATGGACCCATTCCCCAAACCAATTTTCCCCAGTTGACTAATGCAGATAGATCATATTGTTATGCACAGAATCAGAATGTGAGTCAATATTTCTGCATGAAACACACACACTCTACCTGTTAATGTCAAACAAAAACTATTCATTTTCTTTCAACACATTTGGTTGCTATGAGGTAGGATACCCCTTCCAAACTTCCCCAACACAAGACCCATTTTGAAGTGTCGTAATGTGCCATTCTGTTCTGTTCACTGCTTTGCGAAATGTATTCGAATAGAAAGCTCTCCCCTGATGTGCAACATACTCTTCAGTGTGGAGGTACGATTGTGCTCTGTGATCCGTAGACCTGGTCTTTTTCCGATTTCTATGCACAATATAGAGGCAAACAATGCCCCCTAGGATTTTACTTCAACATTTAATAGATCATAAAATCTTAAGGATTGGGCATGTCAGCCAAAAATATGGCGGAGGCACACAGGGTTAATAACTTTGCGAATAATTTTACTTTGGAATGATCAAATTCACAAAGCCAATTGTCATCATTATATTTAGAACTGTGTGTACGGTATCGGGGTATTTCAACTAAAATCTGTTGAAAGTCAATGCTCTGAGAGGTCAAGATTATAATTTAAAAAAAAAAATGCATGTTTCTATCCATTGTGTTTGTGGGGACATGGTAGGTTAAAGTTATTGACGACATGTCAAACCACAGAAATAAAATACAAAACAAAATATTTAATTCATTAAAAATACACTATGTTTCATTTGCGCCCATAAACAGGAGCATTTTCAGTAATTTTGCCATAACTTTAGGTTACAATACACTATATAGAGGCAAACAATGCCCCCCCCCCACCCCCACCCCCTAGGATTTTACCTCAATATTTAATAGAGTATAAAATCTTAGGGATTAGTGATTGGGCCAATATCTGTAGAGTTTGGAACCCTCAATAAAAATATTAAAGGGTCTGTTTTGGAAAAGACTTAAAATATCTGCACTGGCTTTGGGTCTCCAAAATGTGAGAGTTGAAAAAATAGACTTGGGGACAAGTAAAAATATGTCTTGTCAATTCAATGCGAATCTGGACGGTAGTAGAGGAAACCCCAAATTTAAATACAGAAATCACACGGTAACATATATTTTTCTCCAGTGCATTTTTTAAATGAGATGATATACTAAATGGATTGAGGATTATTTCGCTCCAGATGGGCTTGATGAGCTGAGGAGAGAGAAAAAGGTTAGCACTGTCGCCAATGCAAATCTTTTAGTGTACTGTAACCTGAAGTGTTTTTTTCTGTTTTCATATAAAATGACAATTTCTATGACCATTCCTGATTTTGAGTTCTCCCCCCCAAAAAATGGAAGCCTTCATATCGCTTTTATTCAGTTCTACGATTTTGGATAGAACCTTATTTGAACTTTTCTGTACACCAGAAGTTGAGGGTGCTGGCATATTGGCACTTAAACAGAGTCGTCTCAGTGATGCAGCAGCTTACTGTTGGTGTTTTACTGAGACCCACAGCTAAGCCGTTATTGAGTTTTGCTGCTGATCGCCCTCTTTTCCCTGTTCTTACTTCATCATAAAGAGCGTAAATTTTTGATTTGTAGTTACAGCCTATACAGATCATTTGTTCTCTGCAGCCAAGACCCCGAATTTGCTCTGCTGACATAACCCAATGCACGGCAGTTTGGGGAAGATGTCCTGTGGTCTTCAAATGCAGCATTGCACATTACAGCGTTTCACTCAACATGCACTGTTCTATAAGAGTATGCCTCTCGTTTCCTTACCGCATTTGTCCTCGCACAGTAATTTGGATCCCTGGAAGGGAGAGATATGAACACTGTAAGTCCATTGTACATTCCAATTCACTATTCGCAGTAAACTCCTTGCTACCACCCTCCTCCTCCCCCTCCCTCCCAATTCACTGCATAGAAGGAAAGATTTCTATTTATGTTTTCCTACACTTACTACCACTTCTCTGACATTATTAACTTGTTCTTTATTCACATTGCATGGATATTAAGTATGGGCATGTTGGTAGTGAATGGAAAGAGCTGTGATGATCAACAATTAAGGCGTTGAGTAGTCACTATTCACCAGACACATGTGTGTAATGAATATGAAATGATAGCTATCATTAAAATTGATACCGATTTTTGCTTGAAATATAGTGCTCTTTCCAGCAATTTGTAAATTACAGCTGCCTGGAAACAGAGTTTTTCACCCTTCACAGCCTGTCATGTTGATATCTCATGGTAAAAATGTACTGGAGAAATGTTTTCAAAAAGAAAGAACCCACCACTTTTCAATCATTTTTAATTAGCAAATAACCCACTAGTTCTCCTATGTTTTACAAAACCACCAGTCTAGTGTCTAAGGAATCTCTTTAAGCTGCATATGAAAAATTCCATCTTGAGTAGGCTGCTTAATCTTGGTGAAACCAGCCCATTGGGCTGGTTGAAGAGAGATGCAACAGCCTAATTTTTTTGACTCCTTGGAAAACAAATGGGGCAGAGTTGTGGATTTGAAGGGGGGGGGGGGGGGGAATTGAACAAGTATGGTTAATGGGTTAAGGAAGAAAATAAATTTTTGATGCCTATGAAATGTATTAGCTTGTATCTGGTGATTTCATAGTACTGTTTCTTCAAAGAAACATTATTGACCACCCCCGCCTCTTTTCTTCAGCACACCACACCCATACAGAACCCCAGACAGTGATGAACATTAACCAAAAGTCTCAATATATAAATTTACTTTACCTGCTTTTATTTTTATTTTCAGATTTATCTTCTGTGCCATCACAAAGCCGACATTTCGACTTGGCCACAATAGTTTGAGGGGAAGTTTCTGGCGATTGAGTGTCTGATGCACCAGGTGAGATGATAATTGTCCTTGAACGTAAGTTTTCAGTGATTTCCCGACTGTACACAACCTTCCTAACATTCAGACGTACTGGTTGTTTGTTTGCTGAAAATCCAAGTGTATTCTTTTTCTTGAACATCCCTATTGCTGAACATTTGACAGAAAAAACTTTTGGTAGCAGTTTTCAAAACAGAATCTGCTCACTTTATTTGACTCGCATTGTATTCATATATAAGAATTTCAAAAAGTTTTTGTCTCTTTCCATTTAATGACTAAAGCCAAAGTCTGCAATGCTTGCACTGATCTCAAAAAGCCCATTCATAGTTGTTAGGAACATGAAGAAATATGGAGACCAGTCATGGTCATGTAGAAACAACAATTAATTTATCACCACTGAGAAGGTTCCCAGCATCTCTTTATTTCATAGCAAATATGATATTTGACCTGTTGCATTCAAACAGAATTGCAGGCACCTATGACTAAAGCCAAAGTCTGCAACAGATGGTCTGTTTTTTCACTATTTTGGTCTATCAAGGGTGGGGTAATTCCTCTACCCCAGGTGGAATTCTTGTTGCAACTGGCAACAAGTCTATTTGCTCAAATTTGCTAAAAATGAATTGACTTCGTCTTTTTACAATTCAAGCTGCACAAATATCATGGACGGGTAATTTTTTTTTCAGAAAAAGCTTGCATGTCAGCCAAAAGTATGGCGGAGGTACACAGGGTTAATAACTTTGTGAATAATTTTACTTTGGAATGATCAAATTCACAAAGCCAATTGTCATCATTATATTTAGAACTGTGTGTACAGTATTGGGGTATTTCAACTAAAATCTGTTGAAAGTCAATGCTCTGAGAGGTCAAGATTATAATTTAAAAAAAAAATGCATGTTTCTATCCATTGTGTTTGTGGGTTAAAGTTATTGACGACATGTCAAACCACAGAAATAAAATACAAAACAAAATATTTAATTCATTAAAAATACACTATGTTTCATTTGCGCCCATAAACAGGAGTATTTTCAGTAATTTTGCCATAACTTTAGGTTACAATACACTATATAGAGGCAAACAACGCCCCCCTAGGATTTTACCTCATTATTTAATAGAGTATAGAATCTTAGGGATTAGTGATTGGGCCAATATCTGTAGAGTTTGGAACCCTCAATAAAAATATTAAAGGGTCTGTTTTGGAAAAGACTTGAAATATTTGCACTGGCTTTGGTCTCCAAAATGTGAGAGTTGAAAAAATAGACTTGGGGACAAGTAAAAATATGTCTTGTCAATTCAATGCGAATCTGGACGGTAGTAGAGGAAGCCCCAAATTTAAATACAGAAATCACATGGTAACATATATTTTTCTCCAGTGCATTTTTTTTAATGAGATGATATACTAAATGGATTGAGGATTATTTCGCTCCAAATGGGCTTGATGAGTTGAGGAGAAAGAAAAAAGGTTAGCACTGTTGCCAATGCAAATCTTTTAGTGCACTATAACCACCTGGCTGTTCAATTTAAAGTCATACTATCTTGGCAGCTTCGGTAAATTTCTTATATATTGAAGAATTATTTATTTTTGACAATTGTGGACCAAATTCTGTGAACTAAAGTGAAACGTTAATTCTAAAATAAATCACCAATGGTTGGAGCTGCCAAGTATTAATTTACATAATCGCAAAATAGGACCGACACCTGTTGGGGTCATCCAACATTACAGAAAGTGTCTCCAGGCATGAATTTATCGCATTTTATGAAGAAAAATACACATGTTACTATGATTTTTTTCAGTATTTTTGTGGTCAGAATGCCTCCAGAGGCCTCCTCAGAGCATCTAAAATTCAAAATTTTCCCGGGGGAGAACCCAGATCCCACCTTGTAGAATGAACGGCATGAGCGGAGGACACCATCAGCATCTGGTTCGATAATTTCCCCAATATACAAAAAAATTTTAACCTAGCGGAAGCCCTGTATTAGGTCATTCAGGTGTTATGGGTCAGATGGAGGTAGGGGTAAACTTTGTTTAGGGACAAGCTAAAACTTTATTAAGGGGGTGAACTCGCCATCTGTTACCAGTGGGAGTTCTGATATATACATGTTCCAGGGTCTTGTTTGTGAAAACGCACTGCATACAAACTTGCTTGTTAACAGTGCAAGTTCTTAAATAAAAGCAACAGGATCATATCTTCAGTCGTTGCCTCCCAAGAATGATATACTTTGTAAACAAGAATTTATTATTCAATGCACACAAAGTTGAAGTTCTGATATAAAAACATCTTAGATTCTTGTAAATTTGCATTACACTTTCTACTTGCCTTTGTTACCAGCAAGAGTTTTTGGATAAAATAAAATGTATCAAAGTTGATAATAAACTTAAATGGGAAGGACATAGCTATGTTCACTAATAGCTATGTTCACTAATCATTACGTGTACGTTCCATTAAAGACCCGGTTTCCATCACCCCTGATTTCTAGTGCTAAACTAGGGGTGACAAACCTGGTTTGCTTTACTATCTATAGCACTGGGAAAATGCCAAGTGTGACCAATTAACCACACTATCAAGTACGGCCTGACAAAAAAATCACACCTAGCGAATTAAATTTTGAACAGGCAAGATTTGAATGAAGCAAAAGAAAATGCATAACTATAAGAAAATTATTAATTTGACTGGCTTAGGTGTCGAAAAAGTGTCAGTAATATGGCATTTTAATCCGTGGAGTGCTATTCTGTTTTTGACTCACTGACATGACCATTATCCAGCCCACCAATTATTACCAACCAATGAGGTGCCAGCACAAATATGTGTGGCATCCCATCAATGCTCACTGCATACTGAAAAAAAAAAACTTGTACAACACCTTATCGCGGAACCAAAGTGGTTTGCATTCGCAGCACAAATGTGTATCTTTAAAAAACATTAATTGGTTGTGTTTGTGTTTAGGGCCGTTCATTTAAATTCATTCACGCTTCTGTTTTTAGCTCACCTGACTGAAAGTCAGGGTGAGCTTTTCTGATCCCTTTTCGTCCGTCGTCCGTCGTGAAGGTGGTGTTTGGGCCTTTTTCTCCCAAACCACTGGCCGCATATTAATGAAATTTCATGTGAGTAGGGGTTATATGATTTTTTGTAAATTAGGTTTCGGCTCATTTTGAGCAGAGGGATGGGGCAAAAATGCTCCGATTCTTAAAAAATCTTCTTCTCAAGAACAAGCAATAGCAGAGACTTGATATTTGGTATGCAGCTTCCTTTTGAGGTGTAGACTCAAGTTTGTTCAAGAGAAGTTCGAGGGGGTATATTTGACGATGTTAAAGGAGGGGCAAAAATTTTGGCCCCGCCCCAAATTTCTATTTTCCAAACCGCGAGGCCGATTTGAACCAAATTTTACGTGAGTGCTTATTGGGCCATATGTACCTAATTTATGCAGAATTTTGTTTTCCCATGGCCCCGTGGGAACCACAGGAGCTAAAAATAGAAAAAAATTAAAACGCCCATATCTCCAAAACTGCACGGCAGTGAGAATTTTTATTTGGTGTGAAGTTTCCTTGGGACCAACAGAAAGGATTGGTCAAAACAAATTGCGATTGGTTTTATCATAGGGTACTTTTTCGTGACTTTGAAAAAGTGCTGAGTCAGCACTTTTTAACACTGTAGGCAATGGGAAAAAGATTAAAAAATCTTCTTCTCCAGATCCAGCAGGCAGAATCTTTTGATATTTGGTATGCAACATTGTAGGGTGGATCTGATTCAAGTTTGTTCAAATCGGCCCCCTGGGTACATATTTGGGCTCAGTATAGGAGCCCGATTTCGAACTTAGTGCATTTCAGGCAAATTTCTTAAAAAATCTTCTTCTCCAGATCCAGCAGGCAGAATCTTTCGATATTTGGTATGCTACATTGTGGGGTGGATCTGATTCAAGTTTGTTCAAATCGGCTCCCTAGATTCATATTTGGGCTCACTATAGAAGCTCGAATTCGAACTTAGTGCATTTCAGGCAAATTTCTTAAAAAATTGTCTTCTCCAGATCCAGCAGGCAGAATCTTTTGATATTTGGTATGCAACATTGTGGGGTGGATCTGATTCAAGTTTGTTCAAATTGGCCCCCTGGATTCATATTTGGGCTCACTATAGAAGCCTGAATTCGAACTTAATGCATTTCAGGCAAATTTCTTCAAAAATCTTCTTCTCTAGATCCAGCAGGCAGAATCTTTTGATATTTGGTATGCAACATTGTGGGGTGGATCTGATTCAAATTTGTTCAAATCGGTCCCCTGTATTCATATTTGGGCTCACTATAGAAGCTCGAATTCGAACTTAGTGCATTTCAGGCAAATTTCTTAAAAAATCTTCTTCTCCAGATCCAGCAGGCAGAATCTTTTGATATTAGGTATGCAACATTGTGGGGTGGATCTGATTCAAGTTTGTTCAAATCGGCCCCCTGGATTCATATTTGGGCTCACTATAGAAGCCTGAATTCGAACTTAGTGCATTTCAGGCAAATTTCTTTAAAAATCTTCTTCTCCAGATCCAGTAGGCCAAATCTTTTGATATTTGGTATGCAACATTGTAGGGTGGATCTGATTCAAATTTGTTCAAATCGGCCCCCTGGATTCATATTTGAGCTCACTATAGAAGCCTGAATTCGAACTTAGTGCATTTCAGGCAAATTTCTTCAAAGATCTTCTCCAGATCCAGCAGGCAGAATCTTTTGATATTTGGTATGCAACATTGTAGGGTGGATCTGATTCAAGTTTGTTCAAATCGGCACCCTAGATTCATATTTGGGCTCATTATAGAAGCCTGAATTCGAATTTAGTGCATTTCAGGCAAATTTCTTCAAAGATCTTCTTCTCAAGATCCAGCAGGCAGAATCTTTTGATATTGGGTATGCACCATGCTTAGGGGGGGGGGGGTGGGGGTGGGGGTGGGGGGTGAGATTCAAGTTTGTTCAAGCCAAGTCCCTGGGTTCATATTTGGGCTCACTGTGGTAGCCCGAATTATAACTTAGTTCAAAATGAGGAATTTTCTTTAAACATCTTCTTCAGATTCAGCAGTCGGAATGTTTTGATATTTGGTATGCAGCATCCTTAGGGGGGGGTGGGGGGGGGGTGGGGGGGGGTGAGATTCAAGTTTGTTCAAGCCATGTCCCTAGGTCCATATTTGGACTCACTATGGGAGCTTGAATTGTAACTTAGTTCAAAATGAGGAATTTTCTTTAAAAATCTTCTTCAGATCCAGCATTCGGAATGTTTTGATATATGGTATGCAGCATCCTTAAGGGGGTGAGATTCACATTATTCAAGCCATGTCTCTAGGTCCATATTTGGACTCACTATGGGAGCTTGAATTGTAACTTAGTTCAAAATGAGGAATTTTCTTTAAAAATCTTCTTCTTCAGATCCAGCAGTCAGAATGTTTTGATATTTAATGTGCAGCATCCTTAGAGGGGTGAGATTCAAGTTTGTTAAAGCCAAGTCCCTGGTTTCATATATGGGCTCAGGGAGCCCGAATTATAACTTAGTTCAATATGAGGAATATTCTTTAAAAATCTTCTTTTTTTTTAGATCCACTGGTCAGAATCTTTGGATATTTGGTATAAGCTTTTCTTAGGAGGAGCAGATGCAACTTGTTGAAATCAATTCTCTGGGTTGATATATAGGCTACCATGTCAGGTGAGTGCCCTCAGGCCCCTTGGGGCCTCTTGTTATTAAACCTGTAGGAAAATATGAACGTGCGAACGGTAAACTTTATTGAGGGGTCGGCAGCACTCATTACAATTTCAGCCCACTAGGTGAAAATTTGATAAACGTTGTAAATGACACATTCATGCAAATAAATACGGGAATACTGGTACCCTTAAGTGTATAATAGCAAGCTAAAATTTAATAGAAATAAGTTTTAAAAACAAAAGATGAAGCTTGTTACAGGTACTCATTATGGCCTACCTAAACCGGGGAAGGTCCAAGAATAAACACGTTGGGCATATCTCTATTATTAATTGGCTGTTGGCAACATCCCTCCCCCGCCCCCCCCAAAAATAAGGTCTCTCCCACCAACCTTTGATACCACCGTAAAAACTACCTATTTCCCCCAAAGCAAGCTATCACTTGCCAGAGAATCAATGAATTAAGTCTTAAATTTAATCCCTCAATTTTGTACCCCCTCATTATAATTTGTACGTATCTGTTCTTGTTATATATTGACACCCTGTTCGCTTTCATTAACTGGAATCAAATAATTACATTTTCAAACAATAACCCCCATACCACCCCACCCCCCAAAAAGAAGGCTCACCGGCAATTTTAATTATTAATTTGCCATAATATTGTTGAATACGGCAATTGTTTTAACTTAATTTAATGTCAAAACACATCCTGCAAGATCACCGTAGACCTCACGTATCAAAGTCGTTGCTCATCACGCAAATTTTAGTTTGATTGCCACTAAATCACTGTATGTGTGTGGGGTGGGGGGGGGGGGGGGGGTGGGCAGCAATTAGTGAGCTTTTCTGATCACTTTTTGTCTGCCGTCCGTCGTTTGTCATCTGTCGTCCATTGTACGTGGTGAAGGTTGTGTTTGGGTCATTTTCTCCCAAACCACTGGCTGCAGTTCAATGAAAATTCACATGAGTAGCGGTTTTATAGGGGCATTTGGGTTTTTCTTCAAATTGAGTTTCTGCTCATATTAAGGAGGGGTGTGGGGCCAAAATGCACAAAATTTTTAAAAATCTTCTCATGAACCAGCTGTAGCAGAGACTTGATATTTGGTATGCAGCTTCCATTTGAGGTATAGGCTCAAAATATCTATTTTCCAAACCAAGAGGCAGATTTGAAACAAATTTGATATGAGAGCTTATTGGGTCATAAGTACTTCATTTATGCCCAAATATTTTTTCCCGTTGCCCTCATAGGAACCGCAGGAGCTAAAAATAGAAAAAGATTAAATCGCCCATCATCTCCAAAACTACACAGCAATGAGAATTCTTATTTGGTGTGAAGCTTCCTTAGGACCAACAGAATGAAATGGTCAAAACAAATTGCTATCATGGGTTACTTTTTTGGGACTTTGAAAAAGTGCGGAGTCAGCATTTTTTAACACTGTGGGTAATGGGAAAAATATTTGACACTACTTTTCTCCCAAACCACTGCTCCAAAAGCTTTCAAATTTCACATATAACATCTTTGGAAGATTGTTTCACACCTTTATTGAAATAAATTCCCTGGGTCCATTTTTGGGCTCTCTATGGGAACCCAAATATTTAAATTTGTGCAGTATGAGGAATATTCTTTAAAAATCTTTCTTCTTCAGATCTACCAATAGGAATATTTTGATATTTGGTATGCAGCATGCTTAGGGAGGTGAGATTCAAGTTTGTTCAAGCCAAATCCCTGGGTTCATATTTAGGCTGAAAATTTGGGGTCCCGGTTCGGACTTAGAAATTTTGGACCAAAATCCGGAAATTAGTTTTTTATTTTTTTATGGTCAATTTTAAACAAAAAATTTTTTTTTTTTTTTACACTGAAAATTTGGGGTCCAGGTGGGACTTTGGACCAAAATCCGGAAATTAGTTTTTTGTTTTTTTATGCTTTTTGGTCAATTTTAAGATGAAGAAAAAAAATTTTAGTCTGAAAATATTTTGTTTGGGACTTTCCCAACAAAAATAAAAAAAAATCTAGTTTTTATGTGTTTATCTCGATTTTGGGACGTAAAAGTGCAGGAACTGAAAATAGAAGGAAAATCGCTTCATCTAGGTGGTATATGCTTTTCTTAGGAGGGGCGTATGCAGCTTATTCAAGTCAAGTCCCTGGTTTGATATTTAGACTACCATGTCAGGTGAGCGCCCTAAGGCCCCCTGGGGCCTCTTGTTTATAAGTTTAATAGATTAGCAAAAGGGCTAGCCATCTTTCAATGGTTGTGGGTGGCTCCTAATATTTTATCCAGAAATCTTTAGAATTAATCGCCACAACCAGTGATGTGGAAATCCACCCCCCCCCCCCCCCCAAAAAAAAAAAAAAAAAAAAAAAAATAAGAAATTACCACACTCCCGTGACTTTCATCGCCCCCCCCCCCCCCCCCCCCCTACCCACCTCTATTGTTAATGTTTTCTGAAGATTATGAACTGAGAGAGAGGTCTAAAAACTAATTTTCTCTGTGAAATGAAGTAGAACTAGACAAGCAGAATTTACTGTATCCAGTAAATTCAATCCTGTGTGAAAAGGGTTAAAGTATCAGGAATAAACTATATAGAAAGAGAATTTATGGAGGCTTATTTTCTGGAGAAAAATATTTTTTAACAAATCAAAAATGGGTTTTCGTTAACAGTATTTACAGATATTTATAATACAGGAATCAGAACAAAATTTATAAGAAACCAGAAAAGGCATATATGTGACCAACATTTAAAGGGTTCGATACACGAATCAGAAATCTACATTTTTGGCTCTGCCCACTAATTTGATTGAGGAAGTACATTTATAAACTTCAGAAATGCATTAAGGTATAATAAAAAGCATTTTCCAGTCTTTCTGAATAATATGCAGTTAATGGCCTCTGGTGACCTCATTCAGGTGGTCGTACTTTGAACCTCCAGCAATTTTCAACTCAGTCGGTGTAGTCCCATGTCTACATCTACATTGAAGTACGAGTATAACCCACTTTCAAATATTGGCTACACCAACCCCAGGTCTGTCATTTTTGGTGATGATAGTAATTATTTAGCATGAGCTAGAAGACTCAATGGCAATCAGCTCACTGGATAATACTCAAAACCTCGAGTGAGCAGAAAAAACCTAGATGAGTGCAAACTGGTTGTTGTCATCCAGCATACCAAAACAAATAGAGTGCATAGAGTCTATATCGTGCATATTGAAATAAAAACCTTAAAGGCCTCAAGAGCTCATTGGAAGGCCTACTGGAACTGGCAAATTGCTGAGATCGCACCAGTGCCAATCTGTGTTTAGAGCAGCAATATGGGTATGAAAAGGCTTGTCATTATTCTTGTACTGCATGAAATTGGGAAATCTTTGGATTCTATATTGAAGTCTTGGGGAGTTAAAGGTTAAAATCACGCCAGTTAAATAGTACACAACGTCACCGTACCCCCACATGGGCAGTCAGGATTAAGTGCCTTGCCAAGGACACAATGCAGTTACACTTGGTGGTGACCGAACTATGGGCCCATTCACTTTGAAGTCCAATGCCTTAACCACTGTGTCATCACACTTCTGCTCGTTCCATTTAAACGGCCTTAAAAAAGCATCTAGTGCCCTAAAAGGAGGCATACATGAAATAAAATGATGAGATCTTAAAGAATGCTTTTGTGTACAGACCAGCAATGTGACAAAAAGCGTACAAAGACGTTCTACAGTCAAAAGTTAAATGAAATTTTTTGTTCTTCATGGTGAAGTATGAAGAGGGTTAAAAACAGACCATTTCATTAATTCATAATTGTGATAAGTGTTTCGAGAAAGCACTCTCCTCTCGTGAATCAAAACCTGCTGATCTTGAATTTTGACTGAGAATGAAAAAAATGCATTGAAAGGTGAAGGGTTTTTTATTTAACTAGAATTAATCAAGAGTTGTAAGGCACAGCTGAATAATCAATAAATTTCCTTGCAACTCAAAGGGTTTCTTCAACTTGGTTGGGAGATGGGATTTAATTATGATCGCAACAGCTGATAACATTTAATGTGTGACAGCTATAGCAACTTTCTAATTTGATGAAAGATGATTTGTATTTGAGTTCTCTTGAAGACAAGATTAAGGGGATAGAAATTATCTATAGGTCACATTATCACATACTATGTTTGAGATATCTGCCAGACCATTTTTCTTAGGGTTAAACAGCACTTTCGACAGCGAGGTTCATCTCGTGTAGGGCAGCTTTTAGGAGCGAAGGAAGCCAGAGTATCCGAATAGATATGCCGAGCAGCGATGAGCAACGGTCAAAATTCACAGGTCAGCGTACTAACTCCACACAAGCAGGGTGAGCATTGGTTGAAGATCTAAGTGCAGTACACCTTAGTACAGTGTCACTATGCCCCCACAGTGGTAATCAGGACCGAGTGCCTTACCCAAGAACAAATCACATTGCATTTGGTGAGACATGTAACATGGACATTACTATCTAAAGTGGAATGCTGAGACCAGCGAGCCACCACACCCCTGCCTGAGCCATTTAAAAGGTCGTAAATGGCAATCTAGAGCCTTAAACAAGGCATATTGGAAATAAGAAATTGGTTGAATCTCAAGAATGGCTTTTGTGTACAGTATGGTAATGTGACAGAAGCATACAAAACGTTTTACAGCCACGTGTTACATTAAATGAAAGCTTTCGGACTCACATTGAAACATGATGGGGGTTAAAAAACACTCCACATAGATGTTCCATTTCCCTTATTAGCTCACCTGACTGAAAGTCAGGGTGAGCTTTTCTGATCACTTTTCGTCCGTCGTCTGTCATCCCTCATGAAGGTAGTGTTTGGGCCTTTGTCTCCCAAACCACTGGCCGCTTATTAATGAAATTTCATGTGAGTAGGGGTTATATAAGGGCATTTTGATTTTTATCCAAATTAGGTTTCAGCTCATATTGAGCAGAGGTGTGGGGAAAAAATGGCCAAATTTTTTAAGAATCTTCTTCTAATGAACCACCAGTAGCAGAGACTTGATATTTGGTATACAGAGTTCTTTTGAGGTTTAGAATCAAGTTTGTTCAAGAGAAGTTTGTCGGGCATTATTTGCCTTCGTTATGGGAGGGGCAAAAATTTTGGCCACGCCTAAAATTTCTATTTTCAGAACCGTGAGGTCGATTTGAACCAAATTTGATATGACATGATAATGGGTCATAAGTAGTTGATTGATGCAAAAAAAATTTTCTCATTGCCCGTGGGAACCTCGGGAGCTAAAAATAGGAAAAACCTTAAAACTGCCATATCTCCAAAACTACATGGCACAGAGGATTCTTATTTTGTATAAAGCTAACTTTTATCCAGTAGAATAGAGTGGTTAAACAAAATCCCTATCGGTTTGATCACAAGGTACTTTTTTCAGGACTTTGAAAAAGTGCTGAGTCAGTACTTTTTAACACTGTAGGCGATGGGAAAAAGATTAAAAAATCTTCTTCTCCAGATCTAGCAGGCAGAATCTTTTGATATTTGGTATGCAGCATTGTAGGGTGGATCTGATTCAAGTTTGTTCAAATCGGACCCCTGGGTTCATATTTGGGCTCAGTATAGGAGCCTGATTTCGAACTTAGTGCATTTCAGGCAAATTTCTCCAAAAATCTTCTTTTCCAGATCCAGCAGGCAGAATCTTTTGATATTTGGTATGCAACATTGTGAGGTGGATCTGATTCAAGTTTTTTCAAATCGGCTCCCTAGATTCATATTTGGGCTCACTATAGAAGCCCGAATTCGAACTTAGTGCCTTTCAGGCAAATTTCTTCAAAAATCTTCTTCTCCAGATCCAGCAGGCAGAATCTTTTGATATTTGGTATGCAACATTGTGGGATAGATCTGATTCAAGTTTGTTCAAATTGGCCCCCTGGATTCATATTTGGGCTCACTATAGAAGCCCGAATTCGAACTTAGTGCATTTCAGGCAAATTTTTTTGAAAATCTTCTTCTCCAGATCCAGCAGGCAGAATCTTTTGATATTTGGTATGCAACATTGTGGGGGTGGATCTGATTCAGGTTTGTTCAAATCGACCCCTGGGTTTATATTTGGGTTCAGTATAGAAGCTCGAATTCGAACTGCATTTCAGGCAAATGTCTTTGAAAATCTTCTTCTCAAGATCCAGCAGGCAGAATCTTTTGATATTGGGTATGCACCATGCTTAGGGGGGTGAGATTCAAGTTTGTTCAAGCCAAGTCCCTGGGTTCATATTTGGGCTCACTGTGATAGTCCGAATTATAACTTCAAAATGAGGAATTTTCTTTAAAAATCTGCTTCAGATCCAGCAGTCGGAATGTTTTGATATTTGGTATGCAGCATCCTTGGGGGGGGGGGGGGGGGGGGGGGGGGGGGGGGAGATTCAGGTTTGTTCAAGCCATGTCCCTAGGTCCATATTTGGACTCACTGTGGGAGCCCGAATGATAACTTATTTCAAAATGAGGAATTTTCTTTAAAAATCTTCTTCAGATCCAGCAGTCGGAATGTTTTGATATTTGGTATGCAGCATCCTTAAGGGGGTGAGATTCAAGTTTGTTCAAGCCATGTCCCTAGGTCCATATTTGGACTCACTATAGGAGCTTGAATTGTAACTTAGTTCAAAATGAGGAATTTTCTTTAAAAATCTTTTTCTTCAGATCCAGCAGTCAGAATGTTTTGATATTTGATGTGCAGCATCCTTTGAGGGGGTGAGATTCAAGTTTGTTAAAGCCAAGTCCCTGGTTTCATATATGGGCTCCCTGTGGGAGCCCGATTTTATAACTTAGTTCAATATGAGGAATATTCTTTAAAAATCTTCTTTTTTTTTTAGATCCACTGGTCAGAATCTTTGGATATTTGGTATAAGCTTTTCTTAGGAGGAGCAGATGCAACTTGTTGAAATCAGTTCTCTGGGTTGATATATAGGCTACCATGTCAGGTGAGTGCCTTCAGGCCCCTTGGGGCCTCTTGTTATTAAACCTGTGGGAAAATATGAACGTGCGAAGGGTAAACTTTATTGAGGGGTCGGCAGCACTCATTACAGTTTCAGCCCACTAGGTGAAAATTTGATAAACGTTGTAAATGACACATTCATGCAAATAAATACGGAAATACTGGTACTCTTAAGTGTATAATAGCAAGCTAAAATTTAATAGAAATAAGTTTTAAAAACAAAAGATGAAGCTTGTTACAGGTACTCATTATGGCCTACCTAAACCGGGGAAGGTCCAAGAATAAACACGTTGGGCATATCTCTATTATTAATTGGCTGTTGGCAACATCCCCCCCCCCCAAAAAAAATAAGGTCTCTCCCACCAACCTTTGATACCACCGTAAAAACTACCTATTTCCCCCAATATTGGGATATTTGGTATAAGCTTTTCTTAGGAGGAGCAGATGTAACTTGTTGAAATCAATTCTCTGGGTTGATATTTAGGCTACCATGTCAGGTGAGCGCCCTCAGGCCCCTTGGGGCCTCTTGTTCATTATTGTGAAAGGTACTTAGAAAGACACTCGCCGCTCCACCCAGGCACATACCTATGGGTGGGGGGGGGGGGAGGGGGAGGGGGTAGCAGGGATAGGAGGGGTGTCTCACCTCCCCAATATTTTGTCCAAAATCAAGATAGTTGGAAATTTTCCAGGCAAAAATTCCGATAGTTGCAAATTCGAAGTAATGTTGTGATCCGATTTTGGTTTTACATTTCCGTGAAAATTCCAACCTGCGACTCCTACAGACAGAATTGTGATTGAAAAAACGCAAGATTTTCTGACTACTCAATGGCTCTACGTTTAATTCCACAACCTTGGTCATGTTACTCATTTTGTTCTCTTCTATGTCTAACCTTATTCATATTAATGAACGCAGTTAAAACATTGTAATAAAAAAAAGGTTCTAGCTTCAAAATGGAGAGAGGAGTTAGCCGGACAAATCACATTCCATACGGGTGAAATTCTACAAAAAATCAACAACCTGTAATTTTTGTGAAATATTGATGCAAATCAAAATCCTGACCATATGCACACCTCTGGCACATGTAGAAATATCCGGGGAAATAAAAAAGCTATAGCCTGAAAACTGTAAGAGGAGTTAGGCGGACAAACAATGTACCCTATATGCAGACGGATGGACGGACGGATGGGCAGACGGGTAAAACAATATGAACCCTGACTACTCATTGTGGGGGCATAAAAAGTAAAAATTATATCAATAGGTGGTCTATTTTTCCAGCCCCAATGGGTTAACACTTTTTACAAACACATTTTTTTTGGGGGGGTAGGGTATAAACTGAATTTCTAGGCCTATTTTTTTTTATCCCAAAACTGTAGGCTGCACCTCTTGTTAAAGTAACATAAAATAAACAGACACACTTATGAGAGTTAAATGACTGAGATCAACTATAGTCTGATAGAACAGCACGCGTCATGTGTCGGCAAAAAGATCAAAGAAAGCCACCAAAATAATTCTCTTCGCAGAACCATGCGACTCACCATGCATATACAATCATGTAATTAACTCAATGCCTAATGAAGGCAGATAGGGTCTACTTACAGACTACAGTACCACAAGAAATTGTCATTTTGTGCTGTCTTAAAACCTCAAATTATGTATATGGATATTCAGCTACAGGCATGTAAACTGCTTGGAAATTTCTCAGGATGCTCTGAAACCCACGAGACAACCTCTCGGAGGCATTTTGAAAAAGCTCGCCCTCTCCGGGTTTGGGGATTGGGGTGTGTGTTAATGTGTGTGGGGGGGGGGGGGGTATAAGTATCCATTCCTAGCTGGGATTTTTCTCTACTCCCCCCCCCCCCCCTCCACCTCCCCATTGAAAACAACCTGGCTACGTCCCTGACTCCACCCGAAACCTTTCGATCCTGAGTTTTTGACTGAGAATAAATCAATTTTAAAAATCCTTTGAAAAGTGAAGGGTTTTCTGTCCAGCTTGAGTTGAGAATAAATTTGTAACATGAGATTAAATAAACAGACAATGTTATTCTGTTTGACCCATTAAACATTACTCTATAATGAGTTTGTTTGGAAGAGATAAAATAATGCTAGCTGTTTCACAGATTACATTTATCACATAAAAATAGAAGCTGTGAAAATCTTTTGGCCCGAATACATTTACCACATAAAAATAGAAGCTGTGAAAATCTTTTGGCCCGTGGTGCTACTCCCATGCCCCCAAATTACTGTAAAACATAGATGGCTGAGTACAAGTAATTACCTAACTGTATAGCAAAAATCATAGAGATAAGGTATTTTCAGAAGTGAAATATTTTTTAACAAATCAGAAATGGGTTTTTGTTAATAGTATTTATAGATATTCATACAGGAATTAGAACAATTTTTATAAGAAACCAGAAAAGGCATATACGTGCACTCTATGATGATCAATGAATCAGAAATTGACATTACTGGCCCTGCCAATTATTTGAATGAGATACATGGATAATCTTCAGAATTGCATTAGTTGTTATAAAATACGATTCCTAATATTTCTGAAATATATGCACTTAATGACCTCCATTGACCGTATTGAGGTGGACCACATTTTCAACCTCCAGCAAGTTTCAACTCATTTGGTGTTGAACCCATGTCTTTCGGTCATACCAAGCCTGAAGTATGAACGTAAACCACTTCACAGATATTGACTCCCACCAACTCCGGATCTGCCATATATGTAGATGATAGCAAATATTCATATTAGCTGGAAAATGTTAAGGTAAGAATTCAGTAATGTTGGAATATAGACGTAAAAAGTCCTTAATGACCCTCCAATAGCCTATTTGAAGACTTATTGGCATTGTTGAAATACCGAGGTCCCATCGATGCCCATGCGTGTTTAGAGTTGAGAAAGTGTTGTCATTATTTCTGTACTGCAAAAGTACAAGCTTGGGGACCCATATTAAGATATTGAGAGGGTTAACATAATCCCTTTAAATACTCCATTTTGACCCTTTAAAAATGAGCTTATTCCAGTTAGAGGTCATAAGCAATGTTTTTCAAGCAAGAATGAAAAAAAATAATGAAAATTGAATGGAAATTTCTGTGAATGATGCTGGCTGGTTTTTGCCGTTATGTTGAGTAAAGGGTTAAGAATGCCTTACTTTGGAAGGTACATCTGAAAAGGTGTCCAAGTCCATATAGAATTAAATGTTACAGAAAGGAAAGCGTAAAAACATTCTGTAGCCATGAGTTATATGAAATGTGTTTGTACTCACAGTGAAGAATTAAGAGGGTTAAAAACAGACCATTCAAATATTCCATTTCATTACTTTATAATTGTGATAGGTGTTTCGAGAAAGCCACAAACCACAGCCTGTCGATCCTGAGTTATGATTGAGAATAAATAAATTTTAAAAATGCTTTGAAATGCGAAGGGTTCTTTCTTCAACATGAATTAATTTTGTAACATAATATTAAATAAACATACAATGCTATTCTATGTTACAGCTTTCTCTCTGACACCTTTAAATAATGGTTATTGTTTTAGTGGACTCATTTACCAGTTCAGTCTATCAGTATAACAAAAACTTGTGGTATTGATTGTATTGGGGGTTATCATTATCCATGTTCACAAACAGAGCATAGAAGACAGAAATATTACAACTACACCATGAAGCCATGCCTTCTATGAATATTATTTATTTATTATACCACCCACTTGAAAAGTGGGAGGTATATAGTGTTCACTTGGTCCGTCCGTACGTCTGTATGTCTGTATGTCCATCTGTGAAACTGTCCGGCCGGCCATAACGCTTTAGGGGGGTACACATCGGCTATCTGCAACTCCTCCTAAACCAGTGAACGGATTTCATTGAAACTCTCAGACAGTCTTTTACATACATTGAAGATGTACGCCTCCTATTTTCTTTTCAGATATTTTCATTTTTACAGTTTCCCATATTGAAAAATGAACTTTGCCAGATTCAGTTGACATTCTGTACAGATTTGCTATCTGCAACTCCTCTTAAACCATTGAACAGATTTCATCGAAACTTTCAGACGTTCTTTTACATACATTGCAGATGTGCACCTCCTATTTTCTTTTCAAATATTTTCATATTTACAGTTCCCCATATTCAAAAATGTTCTTTTCAATTCAGGTTTTAGTAGGGAGGGGTATAGATCTGCTATCCACTACTCCTCTTAAACCATTGAACAAACTCCATTGAAACTCACAGACCTTCTTTTACATACATTGAAGATGTCCATCTCCTATTTTTCTTTCATATATTTTCATATTTCGATGTCTGTCCATCTGTCCGTCTGTCCATCCATTATGAGTTAGGGATGTACACATCTGCTATCCGCAACTCCTCTTAAACCAGTGAACGGATTCCATTGAAACTCTCAGACATTCTTTTACATACATTGAAGATATGCACCTCCTATTTTGTTTTCAGATATTTTATTTTTTTTTACAGTTTCCCATATTGAAAAATGAACTTTGTCAAATTCAGCTGACATTCTGTACAGATCTGCTATCCACAACTCCTCTTAAACCATTGAACAAACTCCATTGGAACTCTCAGACATTCTTTTACATACACTGAAGATGTGCACCTCCTATTCCTATTTTTCTTTCTTCGTCCGTCCATCCGTTATGCTATAGGGGTGTTATGCTTTGGGTGGGGGGGGGGGGGGGGGTACACATCTGCTATCTGCAGCTTCTCTTAAACCAGTGAACGGATTTCATTGAAACTCTCAGACATTCTTTTACATATATTGAAAATGCGCACCTCCTGTTTTGTTTTCAGATATTTTCATTTTTAGGGTTTCCCATATTTAAAAATGGGCTTTGTCAATTCAAGTGGGGGGGGGGGGGGGGGGGGTGTTTGTGCTCTCTACATTAAACACACTTTTACTGTTGTACAATGTTTCTTGATGGGAGTGAGTGGTATCATTTAGTGAGCAGTGCTCACAGTTTTTCTAGTTTTATCTGTGACCTCTTTTAAACTAGTGAATGGACTTCAATGAAACCATCAAACATTCTTTTACATACATTGAAGATGTGTACCTTCTATTTTGTTTTCAGATATTTTCATTTTTACAATTTCTTTGTCAATTCAAGCTTCGGGGTGGAGGTGTTGGGGGGGGGGGGGGGGAGATCAGTGTTTATGCTCTCTACATTAAACACACTTTTACTGTTGTACAATGTTTCTTGGTGGGAGTGAGTGGTATCGTTTAGTGAGCAGTGCTCACAGTTTTTCTAGTTTTAAAAATATTTTTTCCCCAGTTTCACATTGAACTTGAATTATTATCTGGGTGGAATTTACACTCAGTGGGTGTTTTCAAATCTGTCCAGTATGGCATTGTACTCTACAGAGTTTGAACCAGGCTACTGGACAGCCATGATCAAAAAATAGATTGGCCACACATATAATATGATGTTTGATTCGATTTAACAGAATGATGACCCCCATGACCTTCCCTGGCTACACCCTTGCTGTCTTGTTTGAGGGAGAAACGCCCAGACTAAAATGTGAAATGTCCAGTTCATCAAGTCCATGGGAAAATATTTGCGAACTGTATTCATATTTAGCATTACTGTTCCATTGTTACAGGCCCAGCTCTTTTTTCAGTGGAGTAAATACGTTGCCGTCTACATTCGGAATTTTTATACTCGTAAGTTTCAGAATGAAACTTACTCTCCAAAGGCTCGTAAGCATTATTGACTATAACAGCCAAGCATGCCTATAATGGCCCAACACGTCTAAATATGAATGATGTCACAACTCTCACCCAATCGATATTTTCCCCCGGATTTCTATTTTAATCGAAATTTATTTTCGGATTTAATCTGTAAACGTATTTGTTTTGCGTGTTTTCCTGTGTGTCTTGGATAGATAATGTATCAAACTGAGGAAGCGACAAGCAGAAAGTATGTAATGACCACTTTGATGAATAAAGTCTTGCCAAGAATTCGCATCTCGAAGATATATTTCATCATCCAACTTTCCAAATTTTTGCCATAGATTGATCAGACACTTGTCAAGTTACCCAGTTTGTCAACAAATCAGACCATAGTTCTGCAGTTTTTTTTTAAATTTGAAAACATGATTTATTCTACAAGTTATGCCCATCTAGTTATAACTTATGCTGTTGAAGTTAATTTTTATTTTCCTTGAACTTGTATATAACTGTCATATTTCTAAAGTCTATAGTTATTTTAATTACCGTAATAAAAGAAGATAAATTAAAGTAAATTGCTGGTTTGTGTTATGTTATAACCCCCTCAACAATCCCAGTTTTCTCTCTGGTATAAATAATTAACATTTCCTCACTCAACATGGACAGCCAGCTTGTTTATTACCATGGAGACTGAAATAGTTCCATTGCAGTCAATGATTGACAGAATCTATTTATAGGCTGACTGATCTTAATTACCCTGGATTAACAGGACTCAGATTTTTAATGCACTGTGCACCTAATGTAAACTGTAATGGGAAGGACATAGCTATCTTCATTTGTTACCACACAAGGAAGATACAAGTCACTATTTGTTTGAAAAATAAGATCACGATCAGGGACGTCATGTTTATCAATAGAGGATTGCTGTGAAAAACAGACTCTGACCCCCATGGGAACCCAGAGAAGTGAAGCAGTGCTTGTTTACTGTGGTAAACAAGCTCTGCTTTTCTGCAAAGAAAGGACCCTGTAACCAATGCCTGGGGGGAAGTCCTCTTATCTGGGCAACATGAGTCTATGATTGTGTTTGGCCTTGACATTATATCTATTTTACGCTTAACCATTGTGCAGAAATTCCAATAAATAAATAAATATACAGACTATCACCTTATGAATTATAGAATGGATTATCAACAAGACACTCAATTTCAGCATCCCAGTGACATTACGTGTACCTCTCATTTAAAACTGACACCACTTTTGCTGATTGCTGTTATGTAACAGTTGTGCTAAAAATAGACTAATCAGCCTGATTGACTGTGCTGGAACTTTTTTCGGCTATCACTAACAAGTGTATACCGAGGCAGAGTCCGGAATTGGTGTATACAGAAATCTATTATTCAAATATCTCCTTAATGCTGAGGTGTTGTGGAGGTATTTTATGTGTACCCATACCATGTCATCCGGGGTGGCCCCTCCATCGTTCGTCCATCCTTTGTCTGTATGTCTGTCTGTCTGTCCATCTGGCATCCGTATCCATTTCTTTGGCATTCGATAACTTGAAAAATATTGTTTGGATTGCCATGTTACTTTATATTTGTGTTCAGGTTATTGATGTGCCGAGCTGTATAGTTTTTGGTGTAAATCTGGTTATTTAATCCTGAGATATTAACCCTTTATCCTTCAAATTGAGAATTCTTCCAATCCCTTTGGCACGAGATAACTCAAAAAATATCAGTCCAGTTGTCATGTTACTTTTTATACATATCTTCAGGTTACTGATGTGCCGCGCTGTATAGTTTTTGGTGTAAATCTGATAATTTGATCCTGAGATATTAACCCTTTATCCTTCAAATTGAAAATTTCTCCAATCACTTTTTGAAAAATATTGTTTGGATTGTCATGTTACTTTACATATATCTTCAGGTTACTGATGTTCCCAGCTGTATAGTTTTTGGAGTAAATCTGATAATTTGATCCTGACAAAATGCCGTCACATGGATTTTACCTGTCCACAAAATTGGTCCTGAGATAATAACAGCTTTCTACTAGTTGCGCGTAAGGGTACACATCTGATGATTTAATCGGCCTATTTTTATACGCCCGTTTGAAAAACGGGACGTATTATAGTATGGCGTTGTCCGTCCATCTGTTCATCTGTCCGTCCATCCGTCCATCCATCCGTCTGTCCGTCCGTTTGGTTTCCGAACAATAACTTTAGTATTTGTTTTCCGATCGGCTCCAAATGTGGTATGTGGTTTAATCACAACAAAATACAGGTCAAGTTCGAATATGGGGTCGGTCCAAACATTTTTCGCCTGAATTATGGCCCCAGTTAGACTTAGAATTCGTCAAATATTTGGTTTCCGGATGATAACTTTAGTATTTGTTTTCCGATCGGCTCCAAATGTGGTATGTGGTTTAATTACAACAAAATACAGGTCAAGTTCGAATATGGGGTCGGTCTGAACAATTTTTGCCTGAATTATGGCCCCTGTTGGACTTAGAATTCGTCAAATATTTGGTTTCCGGATGATAACTTTAGTATTTGTTTTCCGATCGGCTCCAAACTTGGTATGTGGTTTAATCACAACAAAATACAGGTCAAGTTCGAATATGGGGTCGGTCTGAACAATTTTTGCCTGAATTATGGCCCCTGTTAGACTTAGAATTCTTCGTCAAATATTTGGTTTCCGGATGATAACTTTAGTATTTGTTTTCGATTGGCTTCAAACTTGTTAGTCTTTTTCTCAAATGACTGAAAAATTTAGTTATTTCACAAAATCACTGATTTCAAAGTCTGACCGTAACATATATATATGCCAGTATAAATTTCTCGCACTCTAAAAAAATTGCAAATGTGTTAAAATGGTACAATTTGAACAGTTCACGGGCGTATGATACAATGCCCAGCGGTGCTCTTGTTATCTATATGTCGTATAAACCCATCTTCTTTTTCGAATTAGTAAAAGAAAATCCAATTGTTTTCATTTTTCTGACTTAAATCGTGAAAAATGTCTTTCAAACACACTAAAAAGTGTATACATAAAGACTATTTGGTCATGTGATTTGTCCCTTATTTTGATCGGCGATGTTATGAATCTTATATTTTCGGCAAGTTCTGGAAGTAAACTGGTATGAGTTACACCGGTAAACTTCGGTAGTAATTTTGTTTCGTATATTTCTAACAGGTGACAAATTTTAATGTTATACACAAATTATTTATAGAGTTATTATCGATTGAAGCGCCTGAGGCGAAAATCATCAACAGCCGAGTCTGAGTCCAGGAAGGTGTATACAGAAGTTACCACATTAATGTGAAAACAGCTGCCGAAGTCTGATCGCTGGAGTACAAGTCAGGTTGTACATAGTACATGGAGGGTGGATTAAAGGTATTTACTTACTCGAAGTGGGTTTGATTGTTTGGCTTTCGAGTCATTCCATAGTTTGAAGTTAAAAAGACGTTTGCTTGGATTTCGATCTCTCTCTCTCTCTCTTTGCTTCTCTCCTCCCAACACTCGGAGACAAACTACTTGATGACGGTCTGTGCCCCAAGGAAGGACAAGACTAGAACTCACCTTTTTCAATAACTTATAATAATGCTTCAGTTGATAATAACTTGATAAAAAAATTGGACACACGTTAGAAATATAAGAAACAAAATTTCTACCAGAATTTACGGGTGTAACTCGAACCAGTTTCCTTCCAGAACTTGCCAAAAATATAAGATTCATAACATCACTAATCAAAATAAGAGACGAATCACGTGACCAAATAGTCTTTCTATATACACTTTTTAGTGTGACATTTTTCACAATATAAGTCAGAAAAATGAAAAGAGTTGGATTTTCTTTCACTAGTTCGAAAGAAGATGGGTTTATACAACAGAAAGGTAAGAAATATCTTGTCAACACCTCAGCATTAAGGAGATATTTGAATAATTGATTTCTGTACACACCAGTTCCGGGCTCTGTAAACACTTTTTAGTGATAGCCCTTTTTTTCTGAGCCACCACAGTGATTACTTAAACAAAAAACAAATCAGATACAAACTAAATTACAATCCTCTCTCTCTGTCTCTCTCTGTCTCTCTCTCCTCTCTCTCTCTCTGTCTCTCTCTCTTCTCTCTCTCTCTCTCTCTCTCTCTAGTAACAAATCATTTAACTGAATTGTTAGGTTGTGAGGATATGCAATTAAACTAATCATGATTGAAGGGATTAAATAAAGTAATGTAGATTGAATTAACCACTACTTGCACAAGGTGTGAAATAACATTTGGGTGTCTTGACAAAGCAACAGAAACTTTTATCCTCCAAACAAACATCTGTTTTAACACCTCTGCACTTGACATGGTTGAGGAAAAACAAGAGACTGTAATCAACATTTTCAGTTATTAGTCCCCTACGGGAACCATAAGGGGACTATAGGATTGCACTCCGTCCGTGCATCTGTCTGTCCATCCGTCCGTCTGTCTGTCTGTCTGTCTGTCTGTCTGTCTGTCTGTCTGTCTGTCTGTCTGTCTTTTTTTATGTTACCACCTCTCCCTCCAACATGCTTTAAGCTACACCTTTCATATTTGGTACCTGGGTAAATGGTTCTGAGGGGATGATGCACGGTCAAAATTTTTTTTTCAAAATCCAAGATGGTGGAATGGCGGCCATTTTTGTTGTGTTTTTTAAGCTTTTTTTCTCTTTTTTCATGTTACCACTCCTCCCACCAACATGGTTCAAGCTACACCTTTCATATTTGGTACATGGATAAATGGTTTTGAGGGGATGATGCACGCTCAAAATTTTTTTTTCAAAATCCAAGATGGCGGAATGGCGGCCATTTTTGTTGTATTTTTTAAGGTTTTTTTTCTCTATTTTCATGTTACCAACCCTCCCACTAACATGGTTCAAGCTACACTTTCCATATTTGGCACATGGATAGAGGGTTGGGAGGGGATGATGCACGTTCAATATTTTTTCTTCACAATCCAAGATGGTGGCATGGCAGCCATTTTTGTTGTGTTTTTTAAGCTTTTTTCTCTATTTTATGTTACCACCCCTCACTCCAACATGGTTCAAGCTACACTTTTTAGTCCCCTACGGGAACCGTAAGGGGACTATAGAATTGCATTCCGTCCATCCGTCCATCCATCTGTCTGTCTGTCCATCTGTCTGTCTGTTTTTTATGTTACCACCTCTCCCTCCAACATGCTTTAAGCTACACCTTTCATATTTGGTACATGGATAAATGGTTCTGAGGGGATGATGCACGCTCAAATTTTTTTTTTTTTTAAGCTTTTTTTCCTCTATTTTCATGTTACCACCCCTCCCACCAACATGGTTCAAGCTACAGCTTTCATATTTGGTACATGGATAAATGGTTCTGAGGGGATGATGCACGCTCCAAATTTTTTTTCAAAATCCAAGATGGCGGAATGGCGGCCATTTTTGTTGTGTTTTTTAAGCTTTTTTTTTCTCTATTTTCATGTTACCACCCCTCCCACCAACATGGTTTAAGCTACACCTTGCATATTTGGTACATGGATAAATGGTTCTGAGGGGATGATGCACGCTCAAAATGTTTTTTTTTCAAAATCCAAGATGGCAGAATGGCGGCCATTTTGTTGCATTTTTTTAAGCTTTTTTTTCTCTATTTTGATGTTACCACCCCTCCCACCAACATGGTTCAAGCTATACCTTTCATATTTGGTACATGGATAAATGGTTCTGAGGGGATGATGCATGCTTAAATTTTTTTTTTCAAAATCCAAGATGGCGGAATGGCGGCCATTTTTGTTGTGTTTTTTAAGCTTTTCTTCTCTATTTTCATGTTACCACACCTCCCACCAACATGGTTCAAGCTACACTTTGCATATTTGGCACATGGATAGAGGGTTGGGAGGGGATGATGCACATTCAATATTTTTTCTTCAAAATCCAAGATGGCGGCATGGCGGCCATTTTTGTTGTGTTTTTTAAGCTTTTTTTCTCTATTTTATGTTACCACCCCTCACTCCAACATGGTTCAAGCTACACTTTTTATATCTGGCACATAGATAGAGGGTTGTAATGGGATGTTGCACGTTCAATATTTTATTTCCAAAATTCAAGATGGCGCCATGGCAACCATTTCTGTTGTGTTTTTTAAGCTTTTTTCTCTATTTTATGTTACCACTACTCCCTCCAACATGATTCAAGCTGCACTTTTCATATATGGTACATGGAATAAGGATGTTGTGAGGGGATTATGCACGCTCAATATTTTTTTTTCAAAATCTAACATCTGTCTGTCTGTCTGTCTGTCTGTCTGTTTTTACCACCTCTCCCTCTAATATGCTTCAAGCTACACTTTTCATATTTGGTACATGGATAAATGGTTCTGAGGGGATGATGCACTGTCAATATTTATTTTTCAAAATCCAAGATGGCAGAATGGCGGCCATTTTTGTTGTGTTTTTTTAAGCTTTTTACTCTATTTTATGTTACCACCCCTCCCTCCAACATGGTTCAAGCTATGCCTTTCATATATGGTACATGGATAAAGGGTTGTGAGGGGATTATGCACGCTCAATATTTTTTTTTCAAAATCCAAGATGCTTATATACTCTAGTGTCTTCTGTGACAAAAACACCTTATGTCACAATAGCGCCGTAGGGGACTAATACCACCTCGGTGGTCAAACACTTGTTATATCTGGCACATGGATAGAGGGTTGTAATGGGATGTTGCACGTTCAATATTTTTTTTCCAGAATTCAAGATGGCACCATGGCAACCATTTCTGTTGTGTTTTTTAAGCTTTTTTCTCTATTTTATGTTACCACTGCTCCCTCCAACATGGTTCAAGCTGCACTTTTCATATGTGGTACATGGATAAAGGGGTTGTGAGGGGATTATGCACGCTCAATATTTTTTTTTCAAAATCTAACATCTGTCTGTCTGTCCGTCTGTCTGTCGAATGTCTGTTTTTATGTTACCACCTCTCCCTATAATATGCTTCATGCTACACCTTTCATATTTGGTACATGGATAAATGGTTCTGAGGGGATGATGCACAGAATATTTATTTTTCAAAATCCAAGATGGCAGAATGGCGGCCATTTTTGTTGTGTTTTTTAAGCTTTTTTCTCTATTTTATGTTACCACCCCTCCCTCCAACATGGTTCAAGCTATGCCTTTCATATATGGTACATGGATAAAGGGTTGTGAGGGGATTATGCATGCTCAATATTTTTTTTTCAAAATCCAAGATGCTTATATACTCTAGTACTCTAGTGTCTTCTGTGACAAAAACACCTTATGTCACAAAAGCGGCGTAGGGGACTATACCACCTCGGTGGTCAAACACTTGTTAGTCTGTGTGAAACACACAGCCTATTGTTTTTGCACGGTTTCTTTTTCCTTTTTTTTTTTTCTTTTTTTTTTTCTTCTTCTTCTTCTTCTTCTTCTGTCTTCTGTCTTCTCATCACTTTTTTGTCCGCAAGATAACTCGAAAACGAATTGCCCTATCTCGTTGATTTTTGGCATGCTGATAGATAGCCACAAGTTCTCGGCCACCTATGTTTTTCAGATTCCTGGGGTATCAGGGGTGTCTGTAGGGGTGTTTTGAAAGTGGGTCACGCCCATATTTCAGGCGTGGTATGACCTACAGACCTGGGACCAACACCAAATGAGTCGACATTCGATGGAGGTTCAAAATATGGGTCAAGGTCATGGAGGTCATCTAGGGGTCATTGAGTGCATTTTTCAGAATTGCTGGAAATCACATTTTTTGACCCCCTAAAGTATTCCTGACGTACACACATGCATTTTGACGTAAAAAAAGTGGGCGTGGCCAAAATTTTTGAAAGTGGGTCACGCTCATATCTCAAGCATGGTATGACGTATGGACCTGGGACCAACACCAAATGAGTCGACACTCGATGGAGATTCAAAATATGGGTCAAGGTCACGGAGGTCACCTAGGGGTCATTAAGTGCATTTTTCATAATTGCTAGAAATCACATTTTTTGACCCCCTAAAGCATTCCTGACATACGCACATGCATTTTGACGTAAAAAAAAGTGGGCGTGGCCAAAATTTTTGAAAGTGGGTCACACTCATATCTCAAGCATGGTATGATGTATGGACCTGGGACCAACACCAAATGAGTCAACACTCGATGTAGATTCAAAATATGGGTCAAGGTCACGGAGGTCACTTGGGGTCATTAAGTGCATTTTTCATAATTGCTAGAAATCACATTTTTTGACCCCCTAAAGCATTCCTGACGTACACACATGTATTTTGAAGTAAAAAAAGTGGGCGTGGCCAAAATTTTTGAAAGTGGGTCACGCTCATATCTCAAGCATGGTATGACGTATGGACCTGGGACCAACACCAAATGAGTCGACTATCGATGGAGATTCAAAATATGGGTCAAGGTCACGGAGGTCACCTAGGGGTCATTAAGTGCATTTTTCATAATTGCTAGAAATCACATTTTTTGACCCCCTAAAGCATTCCTGACATACGCACATGCATTTTGACGTAAAAAAAAGTGGGCGTGGCCAAAATTTTTGAAAGTGGGTCACACTCATATCTCAAGCATGGTATGATGTATGGACCTGGGACCAACACCAAATGAGTCAACACTCGATGGAGATTCAGAATATGGGTCAAGGTCATGGAGGTCACCTAGGGTTCGTTAAGTGCATTCTTTATAATTGCTAGAAATCACATTTTTTGACACCCTAAAGCATTCCTGACATACACACATGCATTTTGACGTAAAAAAAGTGGGCGTGGCCAAAATTTTTGAGAGTAGGTCACGCTCATATCTCAAGCATGGTATGACGTATGGACCTGGAACCAACACTAAATGAGTTGACACTCGATGGAGATTCAAAATATGGGTCAAGGTCACCGAGGTCACTCAGGGGTCAATGAGTGCATTTTTCATAATTGCTGGAAATCACATTTTTTGACCTCCAAATGCTTCCCCAAAATTCAGATGTGCATTTTTTCATGAAAAAAGTGGGCTTGGCCAAAATATTTGAAAGTGGGTCACGCTCATATCTCAAGGATGGTGTGATGCATGGACCTGGAGCCAACACTAAATAAGTTGACACTTGATGGAGGTTCAAAAATGTGGGTCAAGGTTATGGAGGTCACTTGTGGTCATTGAGTGTATTTTTTCAGAATTGCTGGAAATCACATTTTTTGACTCTCTAAAGCTTTTCTGAAGTCCATACATCCATTTTTACATAAAAAGTTGGTGTGGCCAAAATTTGTGAAAGTGGGTCATGGTCATATTTCAAGCATGGTATGATGTATGGACCTGGGACCAATACCAATGAGTCGACACTCGATGGAGATTCAAAATTTGGGCCAAGGTCGAACAGGAGTCACGAGGGCTATTACCAGAATTGCTGGAAATCATATTTTTGAACCTCCTTGTGCATTCCCTTGATTGGTCCCTTTGAATACTGTGAAGATATTTATCTTATCTGGTTTCTTGGAAAAAATTAACTGATTTTTGAATGAATATCTATAAATACTCTCATTGAAAACCTATTTCTTATTTCTTTAAAACTATTTTATCCCCAAAATAAGCCTCTAAAGTATTCCCATTACGTTCATAAAGGGGCACGGTGGCTAAGCAGTTAGAGGTACAGGCTGCAAGCCGAGAGGTTCTCAGTTCGAATCCTATCTGCAGCAACCGCCTTGTGTCTTTGGGCAAAAACACTTCACCCCCATTGCCCACATAATGGCATAGTGATGTTGTGTACTAAAACATACTGCATGCCAATGATACACTTGCACTAACCCTGCTTGTGTGGAGTTAGCATGTTGGGAATCCAGACAGTTGCTTGTTGTTTGGTGGTTCTCTGTGTTCTCTGGTTTCCTCCATCCATAAAAACTGTACGACACGAGGCGGGCCTAGCTGTTGAAGTGTCGATAAACCCCAATAAATTAATAACATTCATAGAATGTCTTCTATGCACTGTTTGTCAACATGATAACCCAAATACAATCAATCCTATCTCAGTGTTTTTGGTATACTGATAGACTGCCTGCCATTGGTTTTTGGTCATCTATGATTTGGAGGCATGTGGGGCCTTCGGGCTCTAGATGTTAAAAATATGTTTACAACATTTACTGGGAAATGAGTTAGCTGAAGCAGTAACCATTATCTAAAACAGAAATCTCCAGAGAGAAAGCTGAGATAGAATTCTTTGTTACATTGAACAGCACTGTATATTTATGTTGTATCATGTTACAAAACTTCAGTCTCAATCATTGAAAAGAGAGAGAAACCTTCACTTTTCAAAGCATTTTTAAAAAAAAAATCTATTTATTCTCAATCATAACTCAGGATTGAGAGGTTTTGGGATGGAGTGGTGTGTGGCTTTCTCGAAACACCTATCACAGTTACAAAGTAATAAAATGGAATATTTGAATGGTCAGATTTTAACCCTCTTAATACTTCGATGTGAGTAAAAAAATATCTTTAATATAACTCATGGCTACAGAATGTTTTTCGCTCTCTTTTCTGAAACATTTAATTCTATGTGGAATGGGACACCTTTTCAGTGTGCTTTCCAAACTAATGGATTCTTAACCCTTGAACCAACATAACGGCAAAAACCGGTCAGCTTTATACACAGAAATGTCTATTCAGTTTTAATTACTTTTTCATTTTTGCTTGAAAAACATAGCTTATGACCCTTCATTGGAATGAGCTCATTTTTTAAAGGATTATTTATTTATTGGTGTTTAATTTCACATATTTCTGCACAGTGGTTTACCATGACCAGGATAGTTTTACGGGCGGAGGAAGCCAGAGTACCTGGGGAGGAGGACCTCCGGGCAACAGCGAGCAACTATCAGATTCCCCACATACTAACTCCACACAAGCAGGGTTAGCATTGGTTGAAGACAGGTGCACCATCGATGTGCAGTACGCTTCAGTACACATCGCCACCATGCACCCACGTAGGCAATGGGGTGAAGTGTCTTGCCCAAGGACAGAGTGAGGACCGCTCGACTTGCAGCCTGCACCTCTGCCAACTCAGCCATTGTGCCCCCATTTAACCCTTTACCCAACGGAGACGATAGCAAATTTTATTATTTCAAATATCATTTTTTTCAAACTTTCCAAACAATTTCAACAAAACCATATCATGGGACCCCTCGTTGGAACTAATATTTTTTCAACTTCTCAATTTGCATATTACGCGGGCGGATGCGGCCGATTCGTTGGGAAAAGGTTTTTTTTTATTTTTATTGGTGTGTTAAGGTCACATATTTCTGCACAATGGCTAACCATGACCGTGGCAGTTTTACGGGTGGAGGAAGCCGGAGTACCTGGAGAGAACCACCGAGCAATGGCAAGCAACTGTCAGCTCCCCAACATACCAACTCCACACAAGCAGGGTTAGCATTGGTTGAAGACAGGTGCACCATCGACGTACAGTACGCCTTAGTACACAGCGTCACCGTGCCCCTACGTGGACAATGGGGGTGAAGTGTCTTGGATTCAAACCGAGGAATTTCATTTTATACCAATTAATGCAGTTCTGAAGATTATACATGTATCTCATCATTCAAATAAATGGTAGCGGCAGTAATGTCCATTTCTGATTCCTTGATCGAACCCTATAAATGGTGTGCACATATATGCCTTTTCGGGTTTCTTAGAAAAATTGTTCTGATTCCTGTATGAATATTTTCTCCATGAAAGAATTTCACAAAAAGCAGTGGGGAGAAAGCTGTGACTGTCAAATACAATAACATGATCTATTTATTTAATCTCATTGTACAGAATTAATTCCCAAACCAAGTTAATATAAAAACAAACAACTTGATAATGAAGAATTCCAGTGTACATGTAATTGTAAAACTACACTCTAGATTTGTTATTGAAACCTATCACAATACTGTCAGGATGCCGGTAAAAGATGCAATACTGACATAGTTGAATGTTCTGTTAACTGTGTTAGTGCTATGACTGTTTAAAATTAATTTATTAGAGAAGTTCTAGTTTTATGTATGCCTTGTTTAGGTCACTAGATGCTTTTAAGAGCAGGCTTTCAAATGAGCTCTTGGGTTTTTTAAAGGTTTTTATGACAATATCTCCGACATAGAGTCTATGCACCCTTTGTCAGCGCGACAACTCAAATACGGACCGTCCTATCTCTATGCATTTTGGCATGCTGGTTAACAATAACCAGTTTGCACTTATCTATGTTTTTTTCATCCGTTCGATCTGACTGTCAGATGACAGATCTGAAGTTGGTGGAGCCATTATTTCAAAGTGGGTTGCGCTCATTCTTCAGTGTAGATGTGGACATGGGACTACACCGACTGAGTTATACATTGCTGGAGATTTAATATATGGTCCACCTGAATGAGGTCATCAAGTGCATATTATTCAGAAAGACTGGGAAATGCATTTACACCTTAATGTATTTCTAAAGTTTATGAATATATTTCATCACTCAAATTAGTGGGCAGAGCCAAAATTGTCCATTTCTGATTCGTGTATCGAACCCTTTAAATGCTGGTCACATATACGCCTTTTCTGGTTTCTTATAAAAATTGTTCTGATTCCTGTATGAATATCTGTAAATACTGTTAACGAAAAACCCATTTCTGATTTGTTAAAAAATATTTTACACCAGAAGATAAGCCTCCATAAATTCTCTTTCTGTAGAGTTTATTCCTGATACTTTAACCCTTTTCACACAGACTTGAATTTACTGGATGCAGTAAATTCTGTTTCTCTAGTTTTTATTATTATTTTAGCTTAATCGTAATTATAACCACATGTGGATCACAAATTCAACAGAAAACGATTATATTTTCTTTTCAACCTACTCACAATTGTTTACAATTGGCTGTAACATAAGTGCAAGCCCTACTTCGGAACAAACTCAAGCTTTTAAGAGACTTTTCCAAACAAGCTGGAAAAGTAATAGAGTGCAAAAGCACGAAAAAGATCGAAAAAGGGTCGAGCGAGACCAGCGCTCGAAATTACAGGTACTCTCTCTGCACACCTCTTGCGTTTACCGAGCGCATGCGCAACAACCGTGACGTCAATTCCTTTTATTTCCGCCATTGTACATTGTCGGAAATTTTTGTGACTTGTGCTATTCTTAGCTGTTATCTTCGTGAACAACTTATTGTATGTGCTGTCTTCATCTGATTGTGTGCAAGTGGATTGTATCCTTTTCAAGCTTTCAAAATTATTACTATTTAATGCTCTTTTGATAATTTTTGCTTGCTTTTTCACACATAGTCTTGTTTTTCCCCCACGTGTGAACACAACCATTGTTCTGTTTTCCGTTGGCGGGAAGCTTGATTTCATATTTCATTTTCATATTATGCCTAAGACTATTCCTTGTTCCTCTTGCTTGCAGGTGAAACATGTGGACGACTCTCATTCCACCTGTGTCACTTGCAACAGTTGTACTCAGGCCCAATCATGTGGTATTTGTGGGGTTTGGTCCTCAAAATTCTGGGCTTCTGTTAACAAGGTGGTTCTGTCTAGAGCTAGAACCCCTCGTTCTCGGGGTAAGGGTAGCCATGCCTTATCAGATATTTCCGTGAGTGCACGTAGTGACTCTGTCACACAGGATGCTGATCTGTCTTTTTCTGTGGTGAGTTCCTCTGCAACTGTTGACGGTGCTAGTGCGGTGATACCTGACGTGGAGACCGTGGTCTCTATGTCTTCTGATGTCACTCTTGAGGCGTCTGTTTTCGTAGAGAGCTTCTCCGAGGTCAGCTCGGTGACCCTCTCCGATTTGCCTCCTACACCGTCGACAGTTGCTGAGGAAATTGTTACTACAGATCCTATTTTGTATGATGGTGGCTCTTCTCCTCTGGGGATGGTATACAGTCTCGGGGGACCGAGGCTGTATCTGCTGGTGTGTCTGTGAGTCTCAGCCTCCCCTGGCTTCGCGGCGAAGCTGTGCGGGTTTGCTGTCTGCTCCATCTCATCTGGCTAGGTTTGCTCCTAGTCGGTTGAGCTGTTCGGTCGCTTCAGCAGCGATTCCTCGCCCCTCAAGAGAATCGTTTATTGTTCCTCCTTCCCCTGCTATTGTGCCGACTAGCAGGATGGGGTTGGAACACTGGCATCGAGGACTTGCTGTTCGGCAGAGGTCAGTGACAGCCCTGGTTAGCTGTCACCCTCGGAACCTTCCTCCGGTGATTCCTCACTGTGTTCCGAGTCTGGATGTCGATCGATGCTTGCCATCGGTCTCAGAGGATGGGCAGCTGAGGCCAATGGCAGGATCTATTCTTGGGACAATCCTCCGGTGTCTTCTCACCGTGTCCCAGGTCCAGCTACCGATCGACGTATGCCGTCGATCTCTTTAGAGGATTTGCAGGCAGGACCTTCTGTTCCGCAGAGGTCAGTGATTGCCCCTGGGCATCACAATCGAGACTATCCTCCGGTGTCGTCTCACCATCACCCTATTCTGTCTTCCGTTCAATGTTCGTCGTCGGTCTCTTCTGAAGATTTGGGTTCTTCTACCAGAAGGGTCCATTGGGAGGACACTCCGTCGGGCGATGCTGCTGCAATGGATTCTCAGGGTGACCTACGTCAAGCCGTTTTGGCGCTCACCCGGTTGCTTTCTGGCAACCCTCAAGTTGGCCTCCCTGTGCCTCCTGAGGCACAACCTCCTTTCGTCGGTCGCCGAGATGTCTCGCCTGGCCCCTTGGATACTGCACAGTATTCACAGGAGGTTTCTGCTGGTCAGCCCGAGTTGGGCTACTACGTCTCCTCTGCAACAGAGGATGACGATTTTCTTGAAGGTGATGGGCCCCCCCTCGTCAGTCTTGGGGCAGGCTTTGGATTTTGTCTTTGGCTTATTGCCGGACATTCAACCTTCAGACCAGCCATCTGTGACTGTCCGGCCGCAGTCCTCTGTGGAGTGCCGTAACCCTGTTGAGCCTTCTAGCTCTGGGGCTTTGCATCCTCTGAAATCGGCTCAGGTTGTTGAGTCCTTCCAGGGCTTAGACTCCAAAATGTGTTCTAAGGCCCTCAAGGGTTCTTTCTTTTCTAGAGCTGATGCTTTTCTGCCTCCATCGCGGGTTCGTGTTTACGATTCCGTCTGTCCACCAGTCTTCCAAGGAATGACTACTGTGGATGAGGATTCTTCTTCCCTCGGGTTAACTAAGCCTAAATCGGCAGTTCTCCCGATGTCGGTAGTTGAATCTATGGTGGGCCTGTCCCGGGAGATTCTGGGTATGTTATCTCTCGCAGACCATGTCGTCGCTGCCCTGGCTGAATATTTTCCACCAGGGGAGTTTGATGATGCTCAGGTGCCTTTTCACGTTTTGTCACAGGCTCTCATGAACTTGACACACGCTCACGCCTGTAACACGGCTAATTTGGAGCTGGCGTGCCGGGATGCGGTGTTGGATTCTTCTCCATCCCTTCCTTCTCAGCAGCGTGCTGTTCTGAGGTCTGCCTCTTTGGTTGGACCTCAGTTGTTCCATGGTTCCGTGGAAGCTGTCCGTGGCGAGGTTCTTTGTCATTCGGAGGACCAGCTTTTGCTGCGACAGCTGGACCATCTTGCTGCTGCGGGTGGTGGTCGTTCCAGGCCCGCCAAGCGTCCTGCTGCATCTGCCTCGTCAGTGACGTCTGCTACGCCTTCGGCTCCGTCTGCTCCTTCTGCTCAGAAGAAGCGCCGATGCGGCCAGGCTCGCTGGCAGCCTCAGGCAGGAAAGTCTCAGGACTCTGTCACTTCCCGAGGTGGTGGTTTCTCCTCTCGGGGGCCTCGTCGAGGCCACAAGTGAAGGTTCTCACCTTGATTCGCCTCCAGGTGGGGGAAGGCTGTCGCTGTTTTATGACCATTGGACAGAGATAATGTCAGACACTTGGGTCCTCGACGTCATACAATCCGGTCTGCGACTGTCCTTCCATCGGCCCCACAGTTTATCTCGGGTGCCCCTCCCGACTCGGGTCCCTTCCGATTCTCTACGTCGGGACCTGCTGGAGCAGGAGATCGACATTCTCCTCTCCAAAGGGGCGATTGAGGTGGTCAGGAACACCCTTTCACCGGGGTTTTACTCGAGACTTTTCTTGGTGCCGAAGAAAAATGGCCAATTTTGTCCTGTCATTGATCTGAGAATCCTGAACGAGTACATAATAGCTCCTCGTTTCAGTATGGAGACTTTCCGGTCGGTTCGATGTTCAGTTCATCAGGGAACTTTGCTGCCAGTATCAACCTGAAGGATGCCTACTTCCATGTACCCATTCATCTGGCGTCACGGAAATACCTTCGGTTCTCGTTTCGGGATCGAGTCTATCAATTCAGAGCTTTCCCATTCGGTTTGAACTTGGCTCCTTGGGCCTTCACCCAACTGATGTCACATGTGCTTGCTTTCCACCATACTCAGTCTGCTGTGACTTCATCAGCCTACCTGGACGACATCCTCAAATGGCACCATGATGCTGCTGTTCTGTAGTTAGATGTCCGTCAGTTTTCTTTGCCTACTAGCGTCGCTGGGTTTCAGAGTCAATCGCGAGAAGTCAGATCTCCTTCCTTCTCAGCAATTTCGTCATTTGGGGATGGATTTCGACATTCTTTACAATGTGGTGTCGGTCCCCAATGCTCAGGCGACGATTCTTTCCGCCTTGACTCGGAACCTGCTCAAATCTTCCTAGGTCTCAGCCAGGACATTCCTTCGGATGCTGGGCCTTTGCAGTTCGGTGACAGATCTCATTCCGCTCGGTCGCTTGTTTGTCCGACCTCTCCAACACTTCCTGTTGGATCATTGGCGTCCGAATGTAGATCCGTTGGACCTGGAACTTCCTATTCCTCGGTCCCTGCTTTGTCACCTCCACCCTTGGGCCGATGTTCCCTGGCTGACACAGGGTGTTCCTTTGGATCTTCCTTTGGCCGATCGCATCCTTACTGCGGATGTCAGCGATCGGGGCTGGGGTGCGACGTTGGATCCTCTCAGTCTGTCTACTCACAGCGAGTGGGACAGGGAGCAGGTGGGCCTTCATATCAACCAGAAGGAGCTCCTTGCTCTTCTGTTGAGTTTTCGGCTTTGGATCCCTCACCTGTCGGACCATATTGCCATACTTCTTTTGGACAATTCGACAGTAGTGGCCTACATATGGAATCAAGGAGGCACACATTCGATTCCCATGTATCGGCTAGCTCGAGATCTTCTTCTGTTGGCCAGGATGTAAACGCTCGGGTGTCCATTCGACACATTCCCGGGCATCTCAACATCCTAGAAGACTCCCTGTCCCTACGCGACAGTGTCCTTCCAACTGAATGGATGCTACATCGGTCGGTGTTTCAGGCGATTTGCGAGCGGTGGGGCCGTCCTCAGGTTGACCTTTTCGCCACTCGCTGGAATCATCAGGTAGAGACCTTTGTCTCCCCTTGTCCAGATCCTCTAGCATTTGCAGTAGACGCTCTGTCTCTGGACTGGACAGGTTGGATCGGCTATGCCTTCCCTCCTGCACCGATTCTTCCTCAAGTATTAGCGAAGATTCGTGCTTGCAGCTGCAGGATCATTCTGATCACACATCTGTCTCCACAGAGGGTGTGGATCAATCTGCTGTGGCCTCTGTTGGCAGATCGGCCGATTCGTCTACCTCTACGTCGCGATCTTTCCCAGGGTTATCCCAGGAAGTATCACAACAACCTGGCGAGTCTGTCCCTTCATGCCTGTCTTTTATCAGGTCGTGTCTCCGACGTAGAGGTTTTTCGAGACGAACAGTGGAGTGCATTTCTGCATCGCAGCGACATTCCACTGGCATGACTTTTGCTTCCAAGTGAAAGGTTTTCTGCCGCTGGTGTGCAGATCACAATGTGGATTATCGTGATCCGTCAGTCGCACAAATTGCGGATTTTCTGGTATATCTTTTTGACTCCAAGGGCCTCCAGCCTATTACGATTAAGGGCTATCGGGCTATGCTGTCTGATACTTTCTCTTATGTGGGAAAGCAGTGCATCGGTTGTAATCTTTTTCTCTCCAAACTCATTCGGCACTTTTCTTTGAAGAGGCCTCGAGTTTTGCGTCTTACACCCAAGTGGAACTTGGCATGGGTGTTGCACTGTTTGGAGGGGGTGCCATTTGAGCCTTTATCTGAGACCGATATGCGTTTTCTCACCTATAAGATGGCTTTCCTTCTAGCGTTTGCTTCTGCTCAATGAGTCAGTGTCACCTTCACTACTGTTTGCTCTTTTCTGGCTAAGAATCAGCTTCCTGATTCGGTACCTCCTTCCATCCTCCCATCTGTATTCGGGCTGTTCCCGCTGTCGATGGTCGGAGACCTCTTCTTTGTCCTGTTCATGCAATCAGGACTTACATTAATCGCACTCAGTTCATTAGGAGGGGTCGGAAGAGATTCTTCTTGTCTCTCATTCCTAAGAGGCAGTCTATCTCTTCCCATTCTATTTCCAGGTGGATCTGTCTTGCAGTCAAGCTGGCTTATTCCCAGTTATCTGCTTCGGATCTTGTTTCGAACTGGTTTAATGCTCATGAGGTTCATGCCATTTCTACATCCTGGGCATTCTCCAATTCTTTTTCGCTCCGGGATGTTATGAATGCGGCTTACTGGAGGAATGCTTCTACCTTCTCCTCCTTTTATCTCCGCCACCTACAGCAGCAATCTTCGGACCTTTATTCTTTAGGCCCTCTCGTTGCTGCTCAGGCTGTTGTGCACCCTCGTTAAAACTGTTTTTATCGAGGTTGTGCTTCGCTCAGTCTTGTTCTTTTCAGGTGCCTTCTCTCTATCTTCATTACAGGTTTTGCTATTGTTCTCTGCCCTCCTTTTTTTTTTCTTTCTGCTGCTCTTGTTGGTATTGGTTATGTGATTCACCTCCTCCTATTGTTTATTCAGCCAATCGTAAACAATTGTGAGTAGGTTGAAAAGAAATTAAAATTTTTTAGTAAATTTTGTTTCTTAACATACATACCACAATTGTTTACCGGAGGCCCACCCTCCTTGGGGATATCTTTGATATTGATGCCTCCCTGCTAAATCACAAACTTCTCGGTGGCGAAAATATGGAATTGACGTCACGGTTGTTGCGCATGCACTCGGTAAACGCAAGAGGTGTGCAAAGAGAGTACCTGTAATTTCGAGTTCTGGTCTCGCTCGACCCTTTTTCGATCTTTTTCGTGCTTTTGCACTCTATTACTTTTCCAGCTTGTTTGGAAAAGTTACTTAAAAGCTTGAGTTAGTTCCGAAGTAGGGCTTGCACTTACGTTACAGCCAATTGTAAACAGTTGTGGTAGGCATGTTAAGAAACAAAATTTACTAAAAAATTTTAATTTTCTTATTCAATAATGACCAGCTTTGGATCAATTAGGCAATCGACACTCCTCTCCCCAGCTAAAAACGTTATTCTGCGGGCCAAAATATAACATGATTTTTCATCCCAAAAACTGCCAGAAAGTCTCCATTTAATAACTGATTTCCAATTTTTTTTTTTTTTTGTGGGGGGGGGGGGGGGGGGGGAGGGGGCCTTCCCCAGACCCAAACCACCTATCATCGCTCATGCCTTTGACATATGCATCAGGGGCATACAGAATATGATGTGCAGCATTGTCCGAGCCCCGTAGCAGCAAGATGGGGGCTAGCAGGAGAGGTAGTGCCCCCTTCTCTAGTTGAACGGGGCACCTTGCTTCCCCGGGGAATAATTTTGAAATTTACGAAGAACAGAAAAAACACAATTTCCTTCACTCAGTTCATTTGTGTCCCTAATTTATAAGTTGTGAAAGGTATCAATAATTGAGCCACATTACCACCAAATAGAATCCGAATAAATTATGAAATATTTCGCATGAAAATTTGCTATTATGGACCCCCTCATACCGTTTATTCCCAACAAGACGAATGTTGAAATTGGTCATCCCAACAAAGCGAATCCCAACAAAATGAATTTAATTAAAATGACTGCATGCCCACTTATTTTGGGGTTCTGGGCAAAATGCACACAAGAACTAACAAGAAGGATATTTTGAAGTGGAATTTTATTTTTCACGAAAAAAACCTACTTGCGATAATATAAACCAGGTAGAAAAACTCAATAAATTAACAATAACATAAAGGAGTTTACATCTTGTACTATATAATATAATAATTTAGCCTTTTTTAAAAATTTATTTGCAATTTTTTTATGTTTCATAAAATTGCAAGGAAAATGTTCCATTCATCAACAATTGCTTGTGGTAAGGTTCGGTTTTGAACTGCAAATTATCCTCTCAAATTTATAAAGTGTAAATTATGTGGGGATGGAAAATGTGACAAGGAATATACAAGAAGTCTATTAAAATATTAAAATATTTTACCAGAAATGTTTTAACTTAAAATAGATCTATTCATCTCCCACAACCCCCCCACCCCCCACCCCTGCCCCTGCCACACATACACCTTCACATGCATACGTGAATTATGTCTCCTTCATCGAAGGGAGACATTGTTTTACCCTGAATTCTTCTCGTTGTTCTTCTTCTTCTCATACAACCGTGTCTGGGCCAGAACCTTTTTATCTTTTGACCTAGGCTTATGATATTTAGTATGTGGGTGTATCACCATAAGACGGTGTGTCGCGTACCATCATGACCCACATATGACCTTGACTTTTGACCTCCAGGTCAACTTACTGATTTTTTTGGCAAGTAAGTTTGTCCGGGCCAGAACTTATTTACCTTTACACTTTGGTTTATGATATGTGGCATGTGGGTGTATCACCATGAGGCGATGTGCGCATACTATTATGATCCACATATGACCTTGACCTTTAACCTCAATGTCAAATTATTGATTTTTTTTTTTGACCTAGGCTTATGATATTTGGCATGTGGGTGTATTACCATGAGACGATGTGTCACGTACTATCATGACCCACATATGACCTTGACCTTTGACCTCAAGGTCAAATTATTGATTTTTTTTTTCTTTTGACCTAGGCTTATGATATTTGGCATCTGGATGTATCACCAGGAGACAATGTACCATCATGACCCACATATGACATTGACCTTTGACCTCAAGGTCAAATTACTGATTTTTTGACAAGTAAGCTTGTCCGGGCAAGAACTTATTAACCTTTTCACCTTGCTTATGATTTTTGACATGTGAGTGTATCACCATACGACAATGTGTCGCGTACCTTCATGACCCATATATGACATTGACGTTTGACCTCAAGGTCAAATTACTGATTTTTTGGCAAGTAATTTTTTACCTTTTCACCTCGGTTTATGATATTAGGCATATGGGTGTATCACCATGAGGCAATGTGTAACGTACCATCATGATCCACATATGACCTTGACCTTTGACCTCAAGGTCACATCATTGTCTTCTTTTTTTAATCATTTGACCTAGGCATATGAATTTTGGCATGGGAGTGTATCGCCAAAAGACGATGTGTCATGTCCCATCATGACCTACATATGATCTTGACTTTTGACCTCAAGGTCAAATTATTGATTTTTTTTTTAACTTTTCACCCAGGCTCATGATATTTTGCATGTGAGTGTATCACCATGAGACGATGTGTCGTGTACCATCATGACCCACATATGACCTTGAAGAGTCTGGCTCGCCATTGCTTGGTGGTTCTCTCCGGGAATTCTGGCTTCCTCCACCCATAAATCTGCTTGACATGATGTGACCATGGCCATTGAAAATGTTGTAAAACCCAATAAATCGATAAATAAATGAGTATACCAAATGGCATGATTAGGAAATGAGTAGAAATTCCCCAATTGGTGGGAAGATAATAAAAAGAAAAGGCTTACAATCGTTGAATAACATAACTATACCTCACTGGGCAATAGACATAGTTACAAACCACGATTGTACTTGTAATCAGTGGAGATTACAGTAAACTTGCCATGACAATCACGGTTTACTCTCATGTAGAATTTGGCCGTTTCATGCCATGGCTACAATTTATGTTGAAAATCCCTGTTTTTATGTAACTGAAATGTCTTTGTGATGAGTTAAGTTCAACAGCTGTTAATAATACCCACTAAATGAACAGCGAGATCCACAAAACCATCAAAAGAAATCTTTTGTTATTTGCTAACTACCATTGGTTTGATCCCTATATCTTAATTTGCCTGCCTGAATTATATTTGGGGCACACATAGGGGATCATAAAATAACACTGGGCCCTATGGAGATTTCAAAAACTTTGCACCCCAGATTGATCTTAATGGTTTTTAACTTGCCAAATAATGATTTTTAGACAACTTATGAGTCAAGAAAATTGATTTAACCCAATTTGCAGGGGTCCACAAGGGTAGAGGTCAAAGAATGCAAAAATGTTTAACCCGATTTGCAGGGGTCCATAAGGATAGGGGTCAAAGAGTGCAAAAATAGTGTGAAAAACACCAATTCTGATAACATTTTTCTTCTACAGAACAATCCAATGAAATCGTTTGATATTTGCTACTTAGCATTGGTATCCCTGTATCTCAATTTGTTTAAGGCATGATCCTCGAATGATATTTGGGACACCCAGTGGGGATCATAAAATAACACTGGACCATATAGAGATTTTGACATTTTGGTATCCCAGCTTGAGCCTCATGGTTTTTAACTGGCCAAATAATTGTTTTTAGACAAGTTAGGATGTAAGACAATGTTTTTCACAAAATCTTATTTAACTAAATACATATCTTACCATCGTTCAGTGGGTCATGTATAGTCATATTTTCTTTCATTTTATCAACAGATTGTTTTTAAAATTAGTTCATGTAATGATATGATATGTTTCATGTTCTAATGAGTTAATCATGAGTTTTTCCCCCCAAACTGTTTTTGGCATGTCATGGCCAATAGCCTCCAACTCCGACTTTGAAGCAATCTATTTCAGGCAATGAAAGCACCTATAGCTATACCTCTATGTAGTCCCATACTAACCAAAATGGTGCTAATTAGACGGGTGTACACTAGAGCAGACTCATTGCATGTAAATATCTTTTTTCAAAAAGCCTTCAGGACAAAATTTACATTTTCATGGATAAAATGCATTTTCAGGGGTCTGGACCACCCACCCATCCTCAAAAAGTCCTGCCTGTGTATGTAAATTTTTTGCATGACCCCCCCCCCCCTCCTCCACCTGTACTGGTGCATCAAAATTGGTACCATTGAATGTTATTATAAACGTACAATCAATTGTATGTTTGTTTGCTTGATGGAGCTGGAGTACTCAGTGACTAATTGACATACTCTAGCACATACAAGGCTCAAACACCTATCATAGTGGTGACCTTTCACCTCGTGGTAAATTAATTGAATTTTTGGCAAGTAAGCTTGTTGGGCAAGAATTTTTTTTTATCTTTTCACCTAGGCCTGTGATATTTGCCATGTGGGTGTATCAACATAAGGCAACGTTGTATCATGTACTGTTGTGATGACAAATGACCTTGATCTTTGACATCAAGGTCAAATTATTGTTCAGCGAGGTTTATGATATTTGGCATATGAATGCAACAGCCAGGCTGATGCGTCACATTCTGTCTTGAACTTCCATGATCTTGACATTTGACCTTTAGTTTGATCTTTGTTAGTCGTAAGTTGGAAGCATGGAACTAATCGAAGGGGAAACATGTGTTTTAGTTCACTAAAACAGTTCCCTCCACTTTTTATTGTTTTCAACAGCAAATCCGGAGGAGGGGTATGGCCAGCGTACATCAACAGTCAATCAAATAACAGGGAACGAAAACAATAAAGAAGAAAAGAAAACTTTTTTATTGAATAGTTCGGGCCTGAGTTTTATTGGTCGGGTATAAAGTGGAAGAATTTTTTTTATCTGCTCTCTTAAATGCTAGCTTCATGGGTCATTTCTTGTAAGAAAAATACAAATGAACGTAGTAACGTCGTCGTAATGAAATAATGTTGTGCTTTCAAACATTTTTTTAGCTCACCTGAGCGAAGCTCAAGGGGAGCTTTACTAATCACTTTCTGTCCGTCGTCGTCCGTCTGGCATTAACTTTACATTATCGACTTCTCCTCCTAAACCACTAGCCCAATTTTATTCAAATGTTGGCTAAATGTTTATTACCTAATGCCAATTCAGATTTGTTCAAATGAAGTTGCCCCTCCTCCTGGGTGGTGCCACGCCCCCAAGGGGCACCCAAATCTTTGTAAATCTTCTTCTCATGAACCAACAGTAGCAGAGACTTGATATTTGGTGTGCAGCTTCCTTTTGGGGTGTAGACTCAGATTTGTTCAAGAGAAGTTTGTGGGGCTATACTTGGCGTCGTTATGGGAGGGGCAAAATTTTTTGCCCCGCCCAAAATTTCTATTTTCCAAACCGAGAGGCTGATTTGAACCAAATTTTATGTGAGGGCTTATTGGGTCATGAGTACTTGATTTATGCAAAAAAAAAATTTCCCGCAGCCCCGTGGGAACCGCAGGAGCTAAAAATAGAAAAAATTTAAAACGCCCATATCTCCAAAACTGCACGGCACTGAGAATTTTTATTTGGTGTGCAGCTTCATTAGGACCAACAGAAAGGATTGGTAAAAAAAAATTGCCATTGGTTTTATCATAGGGTACAGTTTCGGGACTTTGAAAAAGTGCTGAGTCAGCACTTTTTAACACTGTAGGCAATGGGAAAAACATTAAAAAATCTTCTTCTCCAGATCCAGCAGGCAGAATCTTTTGATATTTGGTATGCAACATTGTACGGTGGATCTGATTCAAGTTTGTTCAAATCTGCCCCCTGGGTTCATATTTGGGCTCAGTATAGGAGCCCGATTTCGAACTTAGTGCATTTCATGCAAATTTCTTAAAAAATCTTCTTCTCCAAATCCAGCAGACAGAATCTTTTGATATTTGGTATGCAACATTGTGGGGTGGTTCTGATTGAAGTTTGTTCAAATCGGCTCCCTGGATTCATATTTGGCCTCACTATAGAAGCCCGAATTCGAACTTAGTGCATTTCAGGCAAATTTCTTCAAAAATCTTCTTCTCCAGATCCAGCACGCAGAATCTTTTGATATTTGGTATGCAACATTGTGGGGTGGATCTGATTCAAGTTTGTTCAAATCGGCTCCCTGGATTTATATTTGGGCTCACTATAGAAGCCCGAATTCGAACTTAGTGCATTTCAGGCAAATTTCTTAAAAAATCTTCTTCTCAAGATCCAGCAGGCAGAATCTTTTGATATTTGGTATGCAACATTGAGGGGTGGATCTGATTCATGTTTGTTCAAATCGGCTCCCTGGATTCATATTTGGGCTCTCTATAGAAGCCCGAATTCGAACTTAGTGCATTTCAGGCAAATTTTAAAAAAAATCTTCTTCTCCAGATTCAGCAGGCAGAATCTTTTGATATTTGGTATGCAACATTGTGGGTTGGATCTGATTCAAGTTTGTTCAGATCGACTCCCTAGATTCATATTTGGGCTCACTATAGAAGCCCGAATTCGAACTTAGTGCATTTCAGGCAAATTTCTTTGAAAATCTTCTTCTCAAGATCCAGCAGGCAGAATCTTTTGATATTGGGTATGCGCCATGCTTAGGGGGGTGAGATTCAAGCTTGTTCAAGCCAGGTCCCTGGGTTCATATTTGGGCTCACTGTGGTAGCCCGAAGTATAAGGAATTTTCTTTAAAAATCTTCTTCAGATCCAGCAGTTGGAATGTTTTGATATTTGATATGCAGCATTCTTAGGGGGGTGAGATTCAAGTTTGTTCAAGCCATATCCCTAGGTCCATATTTGGACTCACTGTGGGAGCTTGAATTGTAACTTAGTTCAAAATGAGGAATTTTCTTTAAAAATCTTCTTCTTCAGATCCAGCAGTCGGAATGTTTTGTTATTTGGTGTGCAGCATCCTTAGGGGGGCTAGATTCAAGTTTAGATTCTAGATTCAAGTTTGTTAAAGCCAAGTCCCTGGGTTCATATATGGGCTCCCTGTGGGAGCCCGAATTATAACTTAGTTCAATATGAGGAATATTCTTTTAAAATCTTCTTTTTTTTTAGATCCACTGGTCAGAATCTTTGGATATTTGGTATAAGCTTTTCTTAGGAGGAGCAAATGCAACTTGTTGAAATCAATTCTCAGGGTTGATATTTAGGCTACCATGTCAGGTGAGCGCCCTCAGGCCCCTTGGGGCCTCTTGTTTTATTTATTGGTCGAGTTTGTGATCAGGAGTTTATTTGCGCGTAACTATATTATATCTCTGCACCACTCGCTGCTATCCTTTGATGCATGTCGGTAGCGTTCTGTTTGAAGTCTGGTTTTCCCCTTCCTCTATAATTAGTTGGTGGACCTGTATATTACAGAGTGATCACCAGGTGTGACGAACATGGGTTATAAATGGAGCGTAGACGGGTAAAAAATGGAGCGTACGCGTAATGGATTTGGCATATTTTGGTATGCCTCTCCAAAGGAATTGAGAGTAGTCAAAAATGAAGGCCGCTCAGAAAGTCCCAAGATGATGGCAGTTTTTACAAATTTATTAAGTGAAAAGTAAACATCAGTTTTCAATAATGTTGATATATTACTTTTAATAATATTAATTACATTCTGGATATTGAAATATTTGTGTTATTTGAAGATTTTTTGCTGAGAATTTATTATTATTTAGACATGATTATTATCATTTGAATGTGTATACCACTGGGTGGAATTTGACTATTGTTTGAGATTGGTAAAAATTTATTATTAATTAGTAAGATATTTCAGTGGGTCAAGTGTCAAACATGTAAGAAAATCTAAATTCCAAACAGCTACCCAATTTTCATACAAAAATAATACAGCACACACAAGTGGATACAATTGTTGTTGATCTTTGTGGCATGTTTGACATATTGTGAGAGGTTGTGTTGTGTAGATTGCAATCAAGAAATTAATAACCTGTAGATATATCTTCTATACACAAATCACCTGATGTTATCAGCTTCTTCTCTGGTGGTTGTGGTCAGCTTATACATAATTTGTGTACTTTGTGGAGTTGGTTTTCTTCCTGTTTATTTTTTTGTCTTCACAAACAGCAGGTGCTAGCTTCTAGTTGCATTCAGTTTGATATCAGCTTTGATTGACCCATCTTCTATCATCATTTGTTTACTATCTCAGAACTGATGAACTCTTTGATATTTTAAAATTTGAAGCCTGTTGTACGCTTTTAAGGGAAGTCCTGAGAACGCACACACCATCCCTTGAAAACTAAAAAAGATACTCTTTTTTGCTTTCAAGGCATCTATCACCTCTTTTTCAGAAATGTTCAACTGGAACTATGATTGAAATTATTTAAAAATGAACAGGCAATAACTTTGTATGAATTTATAAGTCACTATGGTGAAGGTGAATTTATTGATGCACTTTGCAACCCTGAAGGATTAGGAGCACGGTGACACTGTGTAGTTAGTTAATTTGGTGACTGTAAGATTAATTTCTCGAAAGTATTTCATATATATTCAATAATTTTCTCACAGCTCACCTTTATATGGCTGTGAGGTGCCCAAAACAACTCATCATTATCTTTTTAACTGTCCTCTTCATTTAGATAATAAGAAGGGACATGTTACAGCAACTGCCTTACACCTTGACATGGAAACTATTCTCTACGGCAATGCCAACTACAAAGTAGAAACCAACTGTGCAATCTTTCTCTGCCTTCATAAACACATTGAGGCAACTGGTAGATTTGGTTGACAATCAGTAGTTTTACTCCAACCTCTACCTCCTATTACAACATTCACCATTCAAAACATAAACCTCTGTTATTACATAAAGTAACCTCACTTTTCAGATTATCACTTTACAGGTACGACAAAAAGTGATCTTTGGACGTTCATACTCCAACATTTAATTCTAAGGTGGAGACAGCTTACATAAGCATTAGCTTACTGCTGGATCAATTTTCCAATTCAGAACTTATGTTATTGTTGTGTAATCTCTGTTTTTTTGTTATTTTCATCTTGTTTGTTTGGAATAAAATATTGTCAATCAATCAAAGTATTTCAAGATTTTTAGCTCACCTGACTTCAGACAGGATGAGTTTTTGTGATCACTTCCCGTCCTTTGTCCTGCATGAAAGGTGTGTTTGTGGCTTTTATTCAAAAACCTGCAAACCAATTTCGAAGACATTTTTGGGAATTTTTGGTCTTTGGGTTGCATTGTGATTTTATTCAAATCAAGTCACCATACATAACCCATAGGGAGTGGGTGGGAGAAAATTGCCTCAATTTAAAAAAAAAATCTTCTCATGATCCAGTAATGGATGGAATGAGTTGAGATTTGGTAATTAGCTTCCTTGTGAAGTATATGCTGAATTTTTTTAAGGGAAGATGGAGGGTTATTATTTACAGTTCTGGGAGGGAGGGTGAGCTCCCTATTGGAGTCTGAATTTTAACAAGGTGCAACGTGAGAAATCCTTGGTGGGGGATGCTAATTTGGGTTTGTATAAACTAAGTTCTTAGCTGTATATTCAGGCTCCCTATGTGAGACCATATTTTAACTTCATATCCACTCACCGAAGTTAAGCAACGTCGAGCCCGGTTAGTCCTCGAATGGGTGACCATCTGAGCGATCGATTCGGACTCCCACGTTGTGTTTTTGGGCAAGGCACTTAACCCCGGTTGTCCACATGGGGGCACAATGACCTTGTGTACTAAGGCGTACTGCACGTTGATGGTACGCATGTCTTCAACAAATCTAACCCTGACTGTGCTGAAGTGTGGAGTTATGATGTTGGGGAGCTGGCAGCTGCTTGTCATTGCTCGGTGGTTCTTTCTGGGTACTCCAGCTTCCTCCACCCATAAAACTGTCATGATCATGGTTAGCCATTGTGGTGCATAAATATGTGACCTTAAAACACCAATAAATAAATAAATAATTTTAGATCCACCAGTCGGAATTGTTTGATATTTGGTATGCAGCTTGCTTATGAGGGCCAGATTGTAGTTTGTTCGAATCAAGTTCCTAGGTTAATATTTGGGCTCCTCATGAAAGTTATGGTAGCCTGAATTTTAACTTAATCTTAGTGCAATATGAGGAAAAATCCCTCAATTCATTCAAGCATCTGTAGAATGTGCTAGATGTGGGAGATTCTTTGAATACAAGCCTGTAGGCTTGGAGGGTGTAACACTGGCATATTGTCTTGCATGAGATGGTCGTTCGACCTCATTTCAAAGGACAAAAGAACAAAGAAGATGCACACTATAAAGGCGATACTCAGGTGGGTAGAAGTGCCTTTTTAAAGCTTACCATATTCAATGATAAGAAGCAGATGCTGCCAAATTAGGGTGTGGTGAGAAGATGCTTTGCTGAGATATGTTTGAAATAAACATTATGAAATGAAACTGACAAAGACACTTAGGGTGGGCATTGCATCCTCCAAGCCTACAGGCTTGTATTCAAAGTATCTCCCATATTCAGCACATCCTATGAATGCTTGAATGAGGTGGGGGATTCTTTTTCATGAAGCCTACTGGCTTTGTCAGATGAAACACTGGCATGATTTCAAAGCCTTTATCATTGAATATGGTTCATTGAAACCCCCATGATAAACATGAATAAAACTAGTAGAGTAGTATGGAATTTAATGTCACTGATAAACAAGTTTTCTCAAGTTCTTCTGATCAGGCATAACACGGCCTGTTAAGGAAAAGAGTCTCCACAAAATGTCCAGATTGTTGAAGAGTCATCAGTGTGAACTAGTGTCACCACAAGTCTGGTAAGTTTATAAACAAAAAATGTCAGTTATCTCATACAGCACCAGCAAGCAGCATGAATTATGATAGAATAGATCTGGTAACGTATAATCCTGCATACATGTACCAACATTTCAGAAATAAAAGCGATGAAAAGTGTTAGTGGATCGCCAATTTGCAGTCTTTAGTACCTGATTCGAAGAAACACCCTTCTGCATTGCAGTAGACGTTGCTGCCCCACTAGTGGAATGCACTTTGACGGATTGTTTGATACCAGCTTTATACAAGCAGTTGGAAACCCTTCGTGCCAAAGTAGATGTTATAACAGTGTTTGGTTTTAAAGGAAATAAATAAATTATCAGATTTTCTAATGTGTTGTTCTTTCTTTAAATATTGTTACAATGAGCGAATGATGCAAAGAGGTCTTGGGATATCGAAAGGAATTTCACTGTATATGAAAAAATGACCTGTTCGAGAGGTTTTTTTTAATGTGGAAGTTGTAAAAGTGAACTCATCAGTATGTACCCACATATCACTTAGTTTCAAAGAAACGAATGTCTGTGCTCTTTTGGGAGACACCAGAGCCATAAACATGCCAATCTTTTGGTCAATAATTCTAGCTTCAATTTCGACAAGGGATATAATGTTTTGAGGTAGGCTAGAACCTGAGAAACATCCCATGTTTCTGTGAATCGTGGTTTGGGAGGTTCACTATTGACAAAACCCTTCATAAATGTAGAAATTAGTGGCGAAGAGGTAAATTCTGATCTACCATTGGAGATAAGTGTCTGAATCAACATACTCCTATGGGTGTTAACAACACTGTAAGACTTTTTTAACCCTAGATAAGATAAATAATTTACAATCAGTTGGCTGAAAGTAATTAATCTTTTGTTTTCACAACACATGCACCTTTTTGCCATGCATAACCATACTGTTTGTTTGTTGATTTCCACCATGATGAGGTAAGTGTCTGAGAAGCTTTTTTCAAAATACCCTTACATTGGAGGAATTTCTGGATACAGTACAGGCGATAAATTTTAATTTTGGCAGTAGTTGATGAAACTTGCCTGGAACTGGGTTTACTAGTAACTTCCTAGTGAGATACAATCAATATGGTATGCAGCACTTTTTCTACCTTTATTTTTACTAGCACCTTTACAATCAGACTGAAAGGAGGAAATAAGAATGCTAAGCGATTGGTCCAAGAGAAGGAAAACACATCAATGACGGATGTAGAACTATTGGTAAACCAACTACAATATACAGGCAACTGACCAGTGACCTTAGAAGCAAACTTATCAATAGTAGGCTGGAAAAATGATGACATGTTTTACAGAAAACACTGGGTTGTAATTGTCATTCTGCAGAACTACTTTTGAAATGCCATGACAGATTGTCAGCAAGAGTGTTTGCTTTACCTGGAATATGGACACCTGAGAGGTGTATGTTTTTGGCAAAGCACCACAACCAAATATCTTTACAAATTTTGAAAAGGGAAGGCTTCCTACTGCCATCATTTTTGAGATAAGAAACAGCAGTGATATCATCAGTTTGATTACAAATATGACAACGACTCAGGTTATCAGCAAATCTCAGTAATGACGACTTGATGGCTAGACGCTCCAGAACCTCGATATGGTTTAGTTTTTCACTTGAATGCCACAAACCATTAGTCCATAGATTGCCTAGATATCCTTCCCAGCCATAAGAAGAGGAGACTGTCGTAAGAATGTGGTCAGGTGGGGGTAACGAAGAAGGCAACTGTTCACTGATGAAAGATTGGTTATCCACCATAAGATTTCATCCTTACTCAGGCCTGGCAATCTAGAAAATCAAGGGGAGCAAAACAGTTGCCCTCCTCAGATTGCTTGGGAGTGCAATTGTACCTGAACTTTTCAATGCAAAAACTTGTATGCCAGTTTGGTTATATTCACTTCAAGGTATTAATATTGTGACTGAAAAATTGTACTACATTCAGCTACATACTGGAAAAATTGGCACACACATCTCATTATTCAAAATGTTGCATTCAATTCTTAAGTGACTGTCTTCTGCACTCAAAATCTGTTGAAATGCGACACAGAATGGGTCATGAATTTTTGCGGATCAGTACATTGACAAATTGTCCCCAAAGTTCCAATGTGTTCTCTGTGCCAATAGGCACAGAGAACACATTGGAACTCGGGGGACGAAATGATAATAAATTTTAAAGGCAGTCTCAAACAGATCTGGCATTCCAGAAAATCAAGGGGTGCAAAAATTGCCCTCCCCAATTTTTTCTGAGCGTGCAGTAGGCATGCAGCACTCCTAAAGAATGCCAGGTCTGCTTACTTGATGATGATAATTTCATAGTATGAGAGTGAGATATATATTTTTGAAGAGATTTAGTTTTATCTCTGTCCAGTAATCTATAAAAGGAATGCCCAATATTGATAACCAGAAATGTTGAAACATATATATAGAATAAATAAATGCCAAGTGGTTAAAACCCTTTTTCTATGAGTGGTTTAAATCTGATTACTGGCCCTAGTACCTATTTGTTTTTTTTATACGATGCTCTTAATAAATAATCGACTTTGTCACTTAAAATGGAGAAAAAACAACACTTTCTATTGCAAACACATGGGTTTGCTTTGTTTACATCTGCGACGGAGGGCTGTACTACTGGTTGCACATGAATGCTTGATTGGCAGCTAGACATATCATCAAAGTTGATTGAATTTACCTTGTTTTTCAGTCAAATTATTATTAACAATTCCTAAATTTTATTTTAAATATGTAATTGTAGGTATTTTAAAGTTAATAAGTTATTGCATAAAGTAGATAGTACCACAAAACGTGTGAATGTATCAAAGTTGGCAAATTGCATCAAAGGTCAAGTTGGATGAACTTCCGACTATTGGTGTAAATTTTTTTTGACCACAGTAGAAGCTTTACACTGGTTGTGGGGTTACAAGCTAACATTTAACATGCAGGCTTTTCACATTTAGTAACAGGTGAGCATGGTATAAATCCCAATTAACCATTCAATAAGTCGTATGGTTGGCTTTTCATCTGACAAAATTTGTTTGGAGAAATCCAGAATCTTAGTTATTTTGTCATATGGTAACCATATAAGGAATTGTGGGGAGTCTATCACATGAACCAAATATCCATCTGGAAGTGGGAATATTCAGTGTATTTTGTTCAAGGCCTTGAAATTGATAACTGGTCGTATGGTGCTATATTTCTTTTCATGTAAGAAGAGATTTGAAATAAACTGTCATGGATCATGATGGCAAGGAACAGTGGAACTTTATCCAGCTGATCCAAGACTTCTGTCTGAACAAGTTGTGATTCAGAAGGAAAGAAGTTAATTGGCTGAGAAATATTGTGCTGCACTAGTGAAGATACAAATTCAATCCTATAACCTGTAAACGCTTGATGATAAATTGGTCACTGGTTAAGTTTTTCCAATTGGATTAAAAAAATTTGATTCTACCAGCTTTAGGAAAGTCACTTACAGTTATCTCTTGGCTTGGTAAGTGTTGAACTTCTGATGGCTTTGACAGGGTTTCTTGAAGCTTGACGACCTTTCTGGCCACTGCTTTCCTTGACTGTAGCTGGTGTTGTACGAGTTCTGCCGGTAATTGTTGAAATTCTGGTGCCTGCCCAAAAAAAGGTTGAAATTTTTTTTCTTATCAACCTACTCCCAATTGTTTACTACTGTCTTGCACTACAGTGGAAGACCCTAACTCGGATAAAATACACTCTATTTTTGTCTTTCCCAAGCAATTTGGGAAAGAAAAGTGGTGCAAAAGCACCAAGAAAAAAATAAGCCAAAACTGGGTCAAGTGCAACTGGCGCAGACCCAGTAGGGGACGCTCTCTCCCAAGTACAACTCCACGACTTCTGTTGCCAGTGCGCATATACCGTCGCTAAAGACTCATTCTTTTTGTCATCCGCCTTGTGTCGAGATGTTCTGCATGCTTATCAGTGTTTAACCAACTCGTTGATTAATGTTTCCTAATTCATAGTGTATCAGAGTATCCTTTGTATTCTCAGGAACAGTTTTTATTATATTCTCTTACATATTATATATCCATAATGTATTTTATATGTTCTCTCTCGAGTCATGTGCGAATTTCGTGTGCCATGCGGTTCAGACTTAAATTATTTTTCACAATTATTGTCAATGCTTAATTTGCTAATTTTTCTAATTGTGTTAGAGTTGGGTGTCAGCGGGGTACCGCTCCTGTAGTTTTTCTTCTCTCTTTTGAGAGTAGTCATCCTGTTGTGTGGTTCCCGGTCGACCGTCTGGGGTCTTTATTTCTGTCACCTTTCTCTCTTCTTTGGGGGTGTTCTTCTGTTTTCTGATTTCACCTTCTTTGCTCCTCTCACCTCTATCATGCCCAGGACAATTCCTTGTGGGCAATGTCTGCTGCCAAAGCATGTTGACGATTCACATTCTTCTTGTTCCTCCTGTAATGGGTGTTCGGCCAAGCGGCCATGTGGTGTCTGTGGATCCTGGTCATCCACTTTCTGGGCGTCAGTTAACCGTGTCGTTCGTTCTCGTGGCCGTGCCTCCCACTCCCGCGGGAAAGGAGAACATGGTCGTTCGGGGGCTCACAAGCTGACCTTGTCTGGTGAGAGTTATTCCTCCTCCGTGGGGGATGTGCAGTCTTTTCCTGTAGTGGATACTGCGGGAGCCGTTGAGTGTTCTGGTGAAGCGGTGCCTGGTTCCGGGACTACGGTCCCTCTCCAGTCGACATCTGAGGCTGTCACTAGGGTTGTGACTCCTCCTTCGGAACCGAGCAGGGGTGCTCTCTCCACTATTCCACCAGCCTCAATGACTCCCGACGTATCTACTACTACTGCTGGTCCATCTGCTTCGTTGTGAGTTTCAGCCGGCCTCGGCTTTTCGCTGCAGGGGACTGCAGGAATGTCTGGTTCTGTAGACGTGGGATATCGGCCTCAGCCTTCCCTGACTTCAACTCGGTGAAGTTGGAAGGGGCTGCCGGCCGAACCCACCACTGTGGTCTCTACGCCGTCGAGCACCGAGTCTGCCAGACTTTGACGGTTCTGGATCAGGACTCCACTTCCCTCGGGCTTTCCAAGCCCAAGTCTGCCGTCATTCCAATGACGACTCTGGAGTCCATGTTGGGCTTACCTAGAGAGATGCTTGGCATACTTTCTCTCTCAGATCACGTCGTCTCAGCTTTAGCTGCTTATCTGCCTCCAGATAAGTTTGACGAGGTACAGGCTCCTTTGCGTGTGCTGTCCAAGGCGCTCATGCATCTTACTCACACGCATGCCTGTAACACGGCTAATCTGGAATTAGTTCGAAGGGACGCTGTGCTGGACATAGGATGATTCCTTCCCGAGGAGCAGCGCGCTGCTCTTCGATCTGCTTCTTTGGCAGGTCCGCAACTTTTTCATGGTTCCGTGTCGACGGTCCGGGATGACGTCCTACGTCATTCCAAAGATCAGCTGCTATTTCGTCCGCTTGATCAGCCTTCTAGGGGAGGCAGGGGCCGTTCCAAGCCTAACAAGTACCCTTCTGCTTCCTCTGTGAAGCAAAAGGCTGGTCCTTCTATCGCCACCTCTACTTCTTACTCAAGGGGTAAGGGTAAAGGTCGGCAGAATCGAGGGAAGTCTCAGGATTCTTCATTTAGTAAAGGAGGTGGTTTCTCCTCTCGCGGGCCTCGTCGGGGCTCGAAATGAAGGTCCTCACCTCGACTCATCCCAGGTTGGAGGAAGGATAGCAGAGTTCGCAGACCATTGGGCCACCATCACATCCGATCCGTGGGTGTTAGATGTTGTTCGGTCCGGGCTGCGAATATCCTTCTGACGGCACCTCACTCTGTCAAGGGTGCCTCTTCCAACCACAGTTCCTTCAGACGTTGTACGTCGGGAACTTTTGTCCATGGAGATTGGCAATCTCCTGGCAAAGGGGGCGATCGAGGTCGTCAAGAACATTCAGTCAGTGGGTTTCTATTCCCGCCTGTTCTTTGTGCTGAAGAAGGATGGCCGACTCCGACCGGTTATCGATCCGAGTATCCTGAACCAGTCTATCATTGCTTCCAAGTTCAGCATGGAGACTTTCAGGTCGTTCCGCCATTCAATTCACCAGGGAGATTTCAATGCCAGCTTCGACCTGCGAGATGCTTACTTCCACGTTCCGATGCATCGGGCGTCATGGAAGTATCTCAGGTTCGCTTTTCTGGGGCGAGTTTACCAGTTCAAGGCCATGCCTTTCGGCCTCAACCTGGCTCCTTGGCCCTTCACCAGACTGATGTCTCATGTGATAGTGTTCCATCGCACACAGTCCAGGGTGACTACTTCGGCATATCTGGACGATATCCTCCAGAGGCATTCCAATGCTGCCTTACTGGAGTCAGATGTCACCACTCTGTTGAGCTTGCGTCACGTCGCTAGGATTCAGAGTCAACGAGGAGAAGTCGGACCTGGTCCCTTCTCAGTCGTTTTGTCATCTGGGGATGGCTTTCCAAACCCAATTCAATTTGGTAGCGGTTCCCCAGGCCAAGGCTGTGATTCTCTCAGCTTTTGCTCTGACTCTGTCCCAGTCCACGCCCGCGACCGCTCGGTGTTTTCTCCGGCTAATCGGTCTATGCGGTTCGGTAATGGATCTCATTCCTCTAGGTCGGCTGCGTGTCAGACCTCTCCAACACTTTCTGCTCAGTCATTGGAGACCGAATGTAGATTCTCTGGATCTGGTGCTTACGTTTCCGGAATCTCTTTATCCGGACCTTCTTTCCTGGACAGATGTTCAGTGGATTACGCAGGGTGTTCCATTGGACTTACCCACGTCCGATCGCGTTCTGATGGCAGATGCCAGCGATCTCGGATGGGGTGGAGACGTTGGATCCTCTCGGTCTTTCCCTACACGGGATGTGGGACCAGGATCAAGCAGCTCTACACATCAACCAGAAGGAGCTTCTCGCTCTTCTTCTGAGTTTCAAGCAGTGGATCCCTCACCTGTCGAGTCGCCAGGTCCTTCTGCTGTCCGACAATTCGACAGTGGTTGCTTACATTCGGAACCAGGGCAGCACACACTCGGTTCCGATGTACGAATTGGCTCGGGATCTTCTACTGCTTGCTCAGGATGTTCACGCCGGAGTGGTTGTTCGTCACATTCCCGGTTGTCTGAACGTCCTAGCTGACTCCCTGTCCCGACAGGGCAGGGTTATTTCCACCGAGTGGATGCTCCACAAGGCAGTGTTCCAGTCGCTTTGCGATCTCTGGGGACGTCCCCACATCGATCTCTTTGCGACTCGTTGGAACCATCAGGTGGACACTTTCGTGTCCCTATGTCCAGTTCCTCTGGCTTTTGCCGTGGACGCTCTGTCACTCGATTGGAATGGTCTAGTCGGCTACGCCTTCCCATCGGTTCCGATTCTGCCTCAGGTTCTAGCCAAAATTCGAACCTGCAGTTGTCGAATCATTCTGATCGCTCCCCTGTCGCCTCAGCGGGTGTGGTTCAATCAGCTCCGCTCACTGATGGCGGCGGTTCCGGCACATCTCCCGCTACGTCGTCACCTTTTTTTAAGGTCGCCTGAGGAGGTTTCACGTTGACCCGACTTCATTGTGCCTTCACGCATATCTTTTGTCAAGTCCTGTCTCCTCCTTAGAGGTTTTTCGAGACGAGCAGTGGAGTGCATTTCTTCTTCAAGGAGGCACTCCACTGGTTTAGCTTATGCAGCTAAATGGAAGGTCTTCTGTCGATGGTGTGCTGATCACTCTGTTGATTATGCAAATCCTTCGATTTCACAGATTGCGGAGTTTCTGGTATATCTGTTTGATTCTCGGGGTCTCCAGCCTGTTACCATCAAGGGCTACAGGTCCATGCTTTCAGAGACTTTTTCTTACGTGGGGAAGCATCGTATCGGCACTAATCCTTACCTCTCCAAGCTTGTTCGGCACTTTTCTTTGAAAAGGCCTTGGACTTTGCAACTTATCCCACGATGGAATCTTTCGTGGGTGCTGCTTTGCTTGGGGGGGGGGGGGGGGGGTGCACCGGTCGAACCTCTATCCCAGGTGGATATGAATTTTCTCACATATAAGACGGCGTTTCTGATGGCATTTGCTTTGGCCAGACGGGTTAGTGAGCTTCACACCCTCTCGGTTGACCCGGCCTTTTTTAGGAGCTCTCCCAACAGTGTTACTTTTACCACTGATTGCTCTTTTTTGGCCAAGAATCAGTTACCAGATACTACTCCTCCTCCTATCTGTATCAGGGCTCTTCCTTCTGTTGAGGGTAATCACCCTTTGCTCTGTCTGGTCCGTGCTATTCGCATTTATCTCGATCGGACACGTTTCATACGGAAAGGCAGGAAACGTTTTTTTCTGTCTCTTATTCCGGGTGAACAGAAGATCTCTCCTCAATCCATTTCTTGATGGATTTGTCTTGCTATTCGTACGGCTTACGGTCGTTTAGCAGCTGGCGATTGTATTACCAATTGTATTTCTGCCCACGAGGTGCGGGCATTGTTCACCTCTTGGGATTATTCTAACTCCGTCAAGTTGTCGGATGTTATGCAGGCAGCCTACTGGAGAAATGCCTCTACTTTCTCCACCTTTTATCTGCGCCAGTTGCAGGAGCAGTCGGAGGACCTTTTTGCCTTGGGTCCTCTTTCTTCTGCTCAGGCTGTTGTCTGCCCTAGCCATTAGGCTTCTTGAAGGTCAGTTTCAGCCTTGTGCTGTTACTGCCCTTTTCTGTCTGTGTGTCACACAGGCCCATAATCTCCTTTCATTGTCCTTTACCAATGATTGCGACGTTAGGGTTGATAAGCCTCGGCACCTCTTCCTTCTGCTTCATGGTTCCAGTGCACTGGGGTTATGTGTGGGTTGGTTATGCGATTCCCTCCAGCCTATTGTCTATTCAACCTGTAGTAAACAATTGTGAGTAGGTTGATAAGAAATCTAAATTTTATAGTAAATTTCCTTTCTTATTATACCTACCACAATTGTTTACATGGAGGCCCTCCCGTCTTCTTTAAAGAATCTTTCCTCCCCGCTGATCACATAACTCTAACGTTGACGGATTAAAAAAGAATGAGTCTTTAGCGACGGTATATGCGCACTGGCAACGGAAGTCGTGGAGTTGTACTTGGGAGAGAGCGTCCCGTACTGTGTCTGCGCCAGTTGCACTCGACCCAGTTTTGGCTTATTTTTTCTTGGTGCTTTTGCACCACTTTTCTTTCCCAAATTGCTTGGGAAAGACAAAAATAGAGAGTATTTTATCCGAGTTAGGGACTTCCACTGTAGTGCAAGCCTGTAGTAAACAATTGTGGTAGGTATAATAAGAAAGGAAATTTACTATAAAATTTAGATGTTCGTGAAAGACTCAGGTCTATTAGCAATTGTAACCTTAGTTACTTCCCCTGCCTTTTTAATATCTTTAGAGATATCATCTCCAAAAAGGTGCTGGGTGATAGGTCTATCCACAGCACAAAGAGATTTGTATTGGGTCCTGAAGGTAGGTTTAATCAGAAGCCAATGCTTGATAGAGAGGTCACACACGTTTGACCCTTAGGGCTAGGCAGTTTATCGGTTTTCTGGTTCAGTTCGTTTTTTTTTTCAAAACTGAAACCGAATCACTGTCTTAACAAAAAACCGAGACTTTCGGTTTCAAAAAAATTCTCAGAATTGGTAAGTTTATGACCTTTTAATCACATGATTTCCACACACCAAAAGCTAAAATATCGGGCAAAGGTAAATGCTGTGCCGTTTATGCTTACTTGACAACAAATCCCCCCAAAATAGTAGTAACAAATTTCTTATATCTTAAACAGTATCTACAGAACCACCACCAGAAGTAATATGAAAAATTAAAAAGTCTTACGTAAGAATCCACACATGCAATTCAAAAATCTTTAAGTAAATTTAATGAACTGGTCACATCGTCATGCTAAACTCATATTCGACGAAATACTAGGTATTGAAAGTTACCTGACAGTATATGGTGTAAAAGTAATATAAATTATCTTTGACCCAAAAGCATTTGCGTACGGCGCATAGTAAATTAGATTGGAGGCAAACTTAAAATTTATTGAGTTTTGAAACCTCAAAGTTCACATGGAAAAACTGACGGGTAAATTATGTTAATCAGCCGACTTCTGGCAGGGTCTCTGAAACTGTCACTTGCTCAGAGATAATGCTGCGAATTGGCAGTTCTGTTTTTTTGTCAACAATAAAATGATTAAATTAAAATAGAACATATCCTGTTAAATGGATGACAAGTAACTATTGGATGTTTTTTAATCTTATTATACCTCCAAAAAACGAAGTTTAGGGAGTATATAGGAGTCAACTTGTCCGTCGGTCTGTCGTCGGTCCATTGCACATGTAAATTTGTGGAGCAAACTACTTCCACAGTTTTAGCCACATTTTCATGAAACTTCACAAAAATGATCAACATGATGAGGGGAAGTGCGTGCCATAATTTTTGTCCCGTTCAGTTTCAAGATGGCCAACTGGTGGCCATATTGGATTTTGCAAAATACTTGTGGAGCAAACTACTTCTGCAGTTTTTACTGCATTGTCATGAAACTCCATATAAATGATCGACATGATGAGGAGCAGGACATAATTTTTTTCCGATCGGATTCAAGATGGCTGACTGGTGGCCATGTTGGACTTTTTTTACTTAGAAAATTTGAATGCCTTTCAGTCACCCACACTAGATGGTATGTCACGTTGGGTTTATAGCGGGCGACAGACCATCTCTAGTTGTGAATTGTTTGTATACTATTTGAACTTACTTTAAGGAATCGCACAGGTCTGCAGGCCTGTCAGGTAAAACGGTCAAGTGTCAAGTTAACCCTGCATTCCCATTACACAGTTGTTGTAATCAACATGTGTTTTCCCATGTGTATTTTGTGTACACAACAAATCCCGAAATGCAATATTGCAAACTTTCAAATCCCATTATGCAGCTGTCTCCCTTCAAAAACATCAGTTGCCTGTTTTGAGTGAGATGGAATCAATGCAGGGATCAGCCAAGAGGGCGAAGTGAAGTTGGCAATATCTTTGGACTTGGCACCACTCCCTTCACCCAATTTTTATGCTTGGGCAAAATCAAAGTCAAAAATGAACCTCTACAGTCGAAATTAGGAGAGATGTTGTGAAAACATTGGAGTGAGTTAATTACCAATAAAAGTGATTCGTATATCACAACTTACTTCAATAATAGTTATCAAAATCACAAGAAATATGCTTTGTGTTCCTTTTATTCTATTGTCATTTAAAGCAAGAATTATTAGAAACCGGGCAGTCTGTTTTGAACTGATGTGATAATTACCTAAATAAGCACAACAATTGAATATTATCCACCAAAACTAAGGTGAGAGCTTAGCAACTTCTTTAAAAAAAGGAAATGTTGATATTTGCTAAAATGTAGCTTTTCTTGTAAATTTTTGCATCTTGACAAGGCCCCAGATCTCACTGACAGAACAAGGCAGATCCCACCAGTGGTGGAGACATGGTCTAAAATGCTGGGGGACCATGCAGGTGAAGAGTTTTGGTTTTTTGGGTGGGGGGAATCTCAGGACTGAGGGTACTGTACTTGTACTGAGGGCAGGAAATAAACAAAAAAAAATCTTTTAAAATTAGGGCGTGGGAGGAACAAGTGGGATTTGGGGTGTGGGGCACTTAGGCTCCTAAGATACTCCATGGCTCCACCACTGTAGCCCACTATAGTAGCCCACCACAATATGTCCATTAGCTGAGAAGAGTGGTGAACACTGAGTAACCCGGGGGACTCAGCACACTCTTGGAGCCTGATGACTTGGATGACAAATACGGACACATTTTATTTATTTAATCTTATTTGTTTTCACAAGGATTGGCAAACAAATTATACAACTTATATTAACGCCTCTCTTTGGCCCAATGGTGCAGGTGTGTGGGATGACCTTCTTAGGGGCAGGTTCATGGCCTGGCTCTTCTCGAATACTACGAAGGGATTTTTAGCCTGCATGGAGTGTGTCTCTCTCCTCACAGAGAAGAGCCATTTTAGGTCTGCTGTGATAGCATCAACCCCACAACTGCTGACAGAGAGTGTTCAGACCCCTTGAGAACTTTCCCCAACCAGGGATCGATCTCAGGACCTCTGGCATGAGGGACAAGCGGACTTATCCAGTTGGCCACCACTCTCTATAATTTTATGTGAAAATTATCCTCAAAAATGTGTATTTCTACAATATATTTTGAAAAACCGAAACCAAACCTAAATGCAAATTTCAAAACTGCCCAACCCTATTGACCCTACTAAAGTAACCCCATCCACAAGTTTAGTTTTCGTGGTTTCTGGTGATTTCTGAAATTTTTCACTGAGGTGCTTTAAAGTAGACACTTAGTCGGTTACAGGTTAGAGTCTTACACATAGCGCTTTTCATTTCTTTGAGATTGTCAATTGTTTGTAAAAATGGAGTTAATTTATTTTTTGGTGCTTAAGGTGACATACTTATGCATAATGGCTAATCACGACCATGGCAGTTTTACGGGTGGAGGAAGCCGGAGTACCCGGAGAGAACCATCGACAAGCAACTGTCAGCTCCTCAACATTGTAACTCTGTTCAAGCTCTGCTCAAGTAAAGTTACAGCGGTTGAAGACATGTCCACCTTCAACGTGCAGTTCGCCTTAGTACACAGCATCATCGTGCCCCCATGTAGGCAACCGGGATAAAGTGCCTTGCCCAAGGACACAACACGGGTCGTCCCGGATGGAGATCGAACTTGGGACCTCTAGCATACAAGTCCAGCGGTTGAAGACATGTCCACCTTCAAGGTGCGGTACGCCTTTGTACACAGCATCATCGTGCCCCCATGTAGGCAACCGAGATAAAGTGCCTTGCCCAAGGACACAACACGGGTCGTCCTGGATGGGGATCGAACTCGGGACCACTAGCATAGAAGTCCAACAGTCTACCGCTGAGCCACAGCACTCCCAAATGGAGTTAATGCATGGCCAAGATGTTTCTGAGTGTCCTGCAACTGACAATCATGAGTTTTACAGCGTGAGTCAAGCTGGGTCCAAAATTCTGGATTTACTCTAGGGGCAGAAATGAGTTTACAATTTTGAGATATTGGGTATTTCTTGGTAATTTCCAAAAGACCTATTTTTGTAGTGGCAGATCTATATGCAAAGTCAGCATTTCTTTTCATTTATGGCGGGACCAAAATTGGTTTCATCATGAAAAAGTTTCGAAAGTGCAAAGAAATCATCATTATCATCGGAACATGCACTGTCAGACTGTGTGGAGTGTGAGTAATCATTATGAGCATCACCAAGAGAGTGCTCGGAGTCAGATCCAAAAATGTCTGGAAGATTGGGTTGTACAGATTTTGTTACAGTAACAGAGCGACGTTGCGATTTTGACTTCTTGTGAGATTTGTCTTTTTAGCTCAACTTTGGCGAAGCCAAATTTGAGGTATTGTCATGGCCTGTCGTCCATCTGTCCGTCCGTCGCACCGTACACACGGCTCGGGCTAGAGGCCATATTTATGAACTAATCTTTATGAAACTTCTTGGGTACCTTTGTTATCACTGTGAGACGAGAACGAGTGTTTTGGGGTCCGGTCCAAAATTCAAGATGGCCGCTGACAGCCATATTGTACAAAATTAGGTGCAATCAAATTTTTTGTACAGAACTTCCATATGAAAGCTCTGATTTGAATAATTTTTTGCATGAATGTTTAGTACAATGGGATACATCACATATAATACTTTTTTTTTTCTCGTACGTAAATTATGCAAATTAGACTAAATTTGATTTATTTAGTGTTACTTTCAGCACTGTAAGTGCAAATACCAATACGGCTCGGGCTAGAGGCCGTATTTATGAACCGATCTTTACGAAACTTCTTGGGTACCTTTGTTATCACCATGGGATGAGAACAATTGATTTGGGTCCGGTCTGAAATTCAAGATGGCTGCTGGCAGCCATTTTGTACGAAATTAGGTGCAATCAGATTTTTGCGCAGAACTTCCGTATGAAAGCGTTGATTTGAATAATTTTGTGTGTGAATGTTTAGTACCATGGGATTCGTCACATATAATACAGGTTTTTTTTCTCGTGCATAAATTATGCTAGTTAGACTAACTTTGATCTATTTAATGTTACTTTCAGCACTGTAACTGCAAATGCTGTGTTTATGATCTGATCTTTACGAAACTTCTTGGGTACCATTGTTATCACCGTGGGACGAGAACGAGTGGTTTTGGGTGCGGTCCGAAATTCAAGATGGCCACCAGCAGCCATTATGTACTTTAGTTAGTGCAATCAGTTTTTTGTACAGAACTTCTGTATGAAAGTTCTGATTTGAATAAATTTTTGTATGAATGTTTAGTAACATGGAATACATCACATATAATACAGGTTTTTTCTCGAGCAGAAATTATGCAAATTAGATAAACTTTGATTTATTCAGTGCTACTTATACACAGTAAGTGCATGTGTCAATACGGCTCGGGCTGGAGGCTGTATTTATGAACCGATCTTCACAAAACTTCTTGAGTACCTTTGTTATCACTTGGGAATGAGAACAAGTGTTTCTGGGTGCGGTCCAAAATTCAAGATGGCTGCCAGTTGCCATTTTGTACCGAAATTAGGTTCAATCAGTTTTTTGTACACAATTTCTAGAGGCTGTATTTATGAACTGATCTTTCCGAAACTTCTTGGGTACCTTTGTTATCACCGTGGGACGAGAACGAGTGTTTTGGGGTGCAGTCCAAAATTCAAAATGGCCACCAGCAGCCATTTTGTACCAAAATTAGTGCAATCAGTTTTTTGTACAGAACTTCTGTATGAAAGTTCTGATTTGAATAAATTTTTGTAGGAATGTTTAGTAACATGGAATACATCACATATAATACAGGTTTTTTTCTTGTGCAGAAATTATGCAAATTAGATGAACTTTGATTTGTTCAGTGCTACTTATACCCATAAGTGCACATGTCAATACTGCTTGGGCTAGAGTCTGTATTTATGAACCGAGTTTCACGAAACTTCTTGGGGTACCTTTCTTATCACCTTGTGACAGGAACGAGTGTATTTGGGTGCCTTTGTAATCACTGTGCTATGAGAACAAATATTTTGGGGTTCAGTCAGACCTACTCTGGGCCTCAAAGATTTCTTTTCTAATTTAGCATCTAACTGTCCCCCCACCTTTACAATACTTTACCTATATATTTGTTACAGGCTACGGTCAGCATTTATGTACAGACCGTTACAATATACAGACCGTTACAATACTTTGCATGTACGTTTGTTATCAGGTCATTACCTACATGTTTGTCATTGCTGTGCCTCATACTATACATGTACATGTCTTAAACAAGTTGAGCTACAGTGTCATTGACACTTTCATTTTGAGCTGAACTTGACAAAGTCAAGCTGAGCTATTGCCATCACTTCTCGTCCGTCGGCGTACGTACGTCCGGGCATACATACGTCCGGGCATACGTATGTACGTCCACAATTTCCTTTGGCACACCTGACAGGGCGCATTTGTGATCAGATCGCTTTGAAACTTGGTATGCTTCTTCCATTTCCGTAAAAAAATGTTGCAGCTGGCAACAACCTTTAAACTTAGTTTAGTCAGGCATCAATATATTCCTTTGGCACACTGTACAGGGCACATTTTTGATCAGATCGGTTTGAAACTTGGTATGCTTGTTTGGGGTTACCTCTAGATGGGAGCTATCAATTTTCTACGATATCTGCCAAGAAATGTTGCCGCTGGCAACGACCTTTGATGAACTTAGTGCAGTTACGCATCAAAATTTCCCTTTGGCACACCCTGCAGGGCACATTTATTATTGGACCACTTTGAAAATTGGTATGCTTGTTTGGGGTGACCTCTAGATGAGAGCTGTCGATTTTCTTCCAGTTCCATCAAAAATTGTTGCCGCTGGCAATGTTCTTAGAACTTAGTTTAGTCAGACTTCAATATTTCCCTTTGGCACACCCTACAGGGCACATTTATGATCGGATTGCTTTGAAATCTGACCTCTAGATGGTAGCTATTGATTTTCTTCCATTTTCATCAAAAAATGTTGCTGCTGGCAACGACCTTTGAACTTAGTTTAGTCAGGCATCAGATCGGTTTGAAACTTTGTATGCTTGTTTGGGGTTACCTCTAGATGGAAGCTATTGATTTTCTTAAATTTCTGTAAAAAAAATGTTGCCACTGGCAATGACCTTCAATGAACTTCATGCAGTTATGCATCAATATTTCCCTTTGGTGCAGCCTGCAGTGCACATTTTTGACAGGATTGCTTTGAAACTTGGTGTGCTTGTTTGGGGTTACCTCTAGATGGGAGCTATCGATTTTCGTCCATTTCCATCAAAAATAGTTGCCTTCGGCAACGACCTCTGATGAACTTAGTAAAAACTTAGTGCAGTTAAGCATCAATATTTCCTTTTGACACACCCTGCAGGGCACATTTATGATTGAATCACTTGCAAACTTGGTGTGCTTGTGTGGGGTGACATCTATATAGGAGCTGTTGATTTTCTTACATTTCTGTCAAAAAATGTTGCCGCTGACCTTTGAACTTAGTTTAGTCAGACCTCAATGTTTCCCTTCAGGGCACATTTAGGATCGGATCACTTTGAAACTTGGTATGTGTGTTCGGGGTGGCCTCTAGATGTGAGCTATTGCTTTTTTTCATTTCCATAAAAAATTATTGTCGTTTTCACCAGCCTTTGAACTTACTGCTTTTGTGCAGCAACGTATCACTTTTGCACTCTCTACAGGGTATATTTATGAATTTCGATAAAAAACAAAAAAACATTGCCACAAGCAATGATCTTCAAACTTAGTGCATTTGTGCATTAACAGCTTCCTTGGCATGCCTCAGAGAGCACATTCATTATCAGGTTGTTTTGAAACTTTGTATGCTTTTGCAGGGTGCCAAAGATAGGAGCTATTGATTTTCTTTTCATTTCCATCAAAAATTGTTGCTGTTAGCAACAATCATTGAATTTATTGCATTTGTGCATTGGCATTCTTCTTTGACATGGCCTACAGGCCACATTTACCATAGGATTGTTTTTGAACTTGGTGTGCTCATTAGGCAAGACCCTCAGATAAGAGCTATTGATTAGCATTGATTTCTGTGAAAAAAGTTGCCATTTACAATAACCTCCGAACTTACTGCATTTGTGTATCAACATTCTTCCTTTAGCCAGTCTTACAGTTTACATTTAAAAATGCATGAATTACTCTGACGTTGTGCACACACAATGCTGTTATGTTGAAATTTCACCAAATAACATTGGTACCAATAATCTTCAATTTTGCCATTTCACTTATAACTTACCAAGTTCAAGTTTGTCAAGTTGGGCTGCATTGTCATTGACACTTTCATTATGTTTATGTTTTCATTTTTTAGGAGCACCAGAACTTTAGGGTTGGTCTCTTTAGCACCACCGCCTACTTTCACTTGTGAAAAGACATCCGGGTCACAACATATTGTTGTTTGTTGTACAGTTTGGCTAAAACTATGTTGTGCTATAATGAGAGGGGCCTTGTCCTCTCCCTCACCTAGCCTAGGTGACGGGACTGCGTCCGCATCAACAGTGATCTGCAAATTATGCTGACTATCACACTCTTCAAAACTGGTCATCGTTAACAGAAACAAAATATTTCACTGTTTTACTGCATACAAACCTAGCAGGTGAGTGGGAAGAATCAGTTGCAGTGGACCTGTCAATCGCAGATGATTTAGAATCGCTGTGACTACTGTCGGATGAAACCGATTCATCTGAACTAGAACTGGATGGTGACATTGTAGTGAACAACCAGCCGCTCAAAACAAAGACATTTCTTGCCACCTCAGTATCGCCTTTATAGTGTGTGTCTCCTTTGATCTTTGAAATGAGGTCAAATGACCATCTCATGTGAGACAATATGCCAGTGTTACATCTGACAAAGCCAAAAGGCTTTATGGAAAAGAATCTTGAAAAATCTTCTTTCTCAGGTCCATTAGTATGAGCTTTCTCAAATCTGAATTCCGAGCTGCCAATTTATAGGAGTTGCAGTGATTCAAAAACCCGTCTCTGAAGAATCAATGTATTTTGCTAGACCAGTGCTTCAGGCCCCCCTGGGACCTCATGGTTTTTTTTAGCTCACCTGACTTTCGGTCAGGAGAGCTATAGTGATCACTCACCGTCCGGCGTCCGTCGTCCATGAACATGGTGTTTGCGTCTTCTCCTCCCAAACTGCTGAACCAATTTAATTGATATTTGAGATAATAGTTTGTTATGACATCGCAATTTGATTTTGTTCAAATCAAGTTGCCTCGCCCGTGGGTAAGGCCACACCCAAAAAGTGTGCTGAAATCTTAAAAAATCTTCTTCTCATGAACCAGCAGTAGCAGAGACTTGATATTTGGTGTGCAGCTTCCTTTTGAGGTGTAGACTCAGATTTGTTCAAGAGAAGTTTGTGGGTCTATACTTGGCGTCGTTATGGGAGGGGCAAAATTTTTTGCCCCGCCCAAAATTTCTATTTTTCAAACCGAGAGGCTGATTTAAACAAAATTTTATGCGAGGGCTTATTGGGTCATAAGTACCTAATTTATGCTGATTTTTTTTTCCCCATAGCCCCATGGGAACCGCAGGAGCTAAAAATAGAAAAAAATTAAAACGCCCATATCTCCAAAACTGCACGGCACCGAGAATTTTTATTTGGTGTGAAGCTTCCTTAGGACCAACAGAAAGAAATGGTAAAAAAAAATTGCCATCGGTTATATCATAGGGTACAGTTTCGGGACTTTGAAAAAGTGCTGAGTCAGCACTTTTTAACACTGTAGGCAATGGGAAAAACATTAAAAAATCTTCTTCTCCAGATCCAGCAGGCAGAATCTTTTGATATTTGGTATGCAACATTGTAGGGTGGATCTAATTCAAGTTTGTTCAAATCAGCCCCCTGGGTTCATATTTGGGCTCATTATAGGAGCCCGATTTCAAACTTAGTGCATTTCAGACAAATTTCTTAAAAAATCTTCTTCTCCACATCCAGCAGGCAGAATCTTTTGATATTTGGTATGCAACATTGTGAGGTGGATCTGATTCAAGTTTGTTCAAATCGGCCCCTTGGGTTTATATTTGGGCTCAGTATAGGAGCCCAAATTTGAACTTAGTGCATTTCAGGCAAATTTCTTTGAAAATCTTCTTCTCAAGATCCAGCAGGCAGAATCTTTTGATATTGGGTATGCAACATTGTGAGGTGGATCTGATTCAAGTTTGTTCAAATCGGCTCCCTGGGTTTATATTTGGGCTCAGTATAGGAGCCCAAATTTGAACTTAGTGCTTTTCAGGCAAATTTCTTAAAAAATCTTCTCCAGATCCAGCAGGCAGAATCTTTTGATATTTGGTATGCAACATTGTGGGGTGGATCTGATTCAATTTTGTTCAAATCGGCTCCCTAGATTCATATTTGGGCTCACTATAGAAGCTTGAATTCGAACTTAGTGCATTTCAGGCAAATTTCTTCAAAAATCTTCTTCTCCAGATCCTGCAGGCAGAATCTTTTGATATTTGGTATGCAACATTGTGGGGTGGATCTGATTCCAATTTGTTCAAATCGGCCACCTGGATTCATATTTGGGTTCACTATAGAAGCCCAAATTCAAACTTAGTGCATTTCAGGCAAATTTCTTCAAAAATCTTCTCCAGATCCAGCAGGCAGAATCTTGTGATATTTGGTATGCAACATTGTGGGGTGGATCTGATTCAAGTTCGTTCAAATCAGCCCCCTGGGTTTATATTTGGGCTCAGTATAGGAGCCCAAATTTGAACTTAGTGCATTTCAGCCAAATTTCTTTGAAAATCTTCTTCTCAAGATCCACAGGCAGAATCTTGTGATATTTGGTATGCAGCATCCTTAGGGGGATGAGATGCAAGTTTGTTCAAGCCATGTCCCTAGGTCAATATTTGGGCTCACTGTGGGAGCTTGAATTGTAACTTTGTTCGAAATGAGGAATTTTCTTAAAAAATCTTCTTCTTCAGATCCAGCAGTTGGAATGGTTTGATATGTGGTGAGTAGCATCCTTGAGGGGGAGGGGGGGATTCAAGTGTGTTAAAGCAAAGTCCATGGGTCTATATTTGGGCTCCCTGTGGGAGCCCAAATTATAACGTAGTCAATATGAGGAATTTTTCTTTAAAAATCTTCTTCTTCAGATTCAGCAGTTGGAATGTTTTGATATTTGGCATGGAGCAACCTTAGGGGGCTGAGATTCAAGTTTGTTCAAGCCAAGTCCCTTGGTTCATATTTGGGCTCACTATGGGAGCCTGAATGACAACTTAGTTCAAAATGAGGAATTTTCTTTAAAAATCTTCAGATCCAGCAGATGAATGCTTTTGATATTTTTTATGCAGCATCCTTAGGGGGGTAAGATTCAAGTTTGTTCAAGCCATGTCCCTAGGTCCATATTTGGGCTGATTGTGGGAACTCGAATTGTAACTTGGTTCAAAATGAGGAATTTTCTTTAAAAATCTTCTTCTTCAGATCCAGCAGTCGGAATGTTTTGATAATTGGTGTGCAGAATCCTTAGGGGTGTGAGTTTTAGGTTTGTTAAAGCCAAGTCCCTGGGTTCATATATGGGCTCCCTGTGGGAGCCCGAATTATGACTTAGTTCAATATGAGGAATATTCTTTAAAAATCTTTTTTTAGATCCACTGGTCAGAATATTTGGATATTTGGTTTCAGCTTTTATTAGGAGGAGCAGATGCAACTTGTGGAAATCAATTCTCTGGGTTGATATTTAGGCTACCATGTCAGGTGAGCGCCCTCAGGCCCCCTGGGGCCTCTTGTTTTTTTATTGATTTAAAAAAAAAAATTTATTCAGTTTCCCTTGTGGAAAGTAGAGCAGTGATTGTTTACTACTTTAAACAAGTTCTGCTTTCCTGTTAAAATAGGGCACAGAACCAACTCCTGGGGTGTGAGTTCACTAAAACGGGAAGCATAGGTATAAACAATTGGATAAACTTGACTTTATCCCTATGCTGCATTCATGAGAGGGCTAAAGATGCTGAAAGTGACCACAAACACCAATAAATAAATATATTTCATTTCAGCTAACAGGAGTTTACTCTGTAGTCTTTTTACGACAAATTTGTACAGAAGTTTTGTGTTTGGATATTATATTCAGTTAACAGGTTATTCATTTGAGATATCCAATTAAAAGGACTCCATTATATTATACCTTTGCATTTGTGACAGCGCTCCAGTAGGGAATGAACTACGCTGCTGTCTGAGGAATCGTCCGAGGTACTGGTTTGGGGGTCACCAGGGCGCTGAAAGAGTGGAGGAAGCGAATCAGCACAGAAGCTTGACACAATTTTATTCTATCTTAAAATGCCTTCTGTAGACAATAAGTGTTCCAACAATATAGTATAAGTGAATAAAATAAAACCTTCACCAAATAATTCGTATGCCATTATGCAGGCAGAAAATAAAACTTCAACCGTAGTATTTGACGGTAACTAGAACCTGAGCCATAGTGTACCTTCTCTCTTTCTATTAAATGGGTCCCTCGAAAACTAAATGTTATTACTGTCCTATTCGTGGGGGTTAGGGTTAACGACAAGCCACCCACAGGTTTGTACGAGTGCATAATCGACGGTGCGACTCACCGAGGAGCACAACTGGGACGTGTAATCGAACGCGCCCCAGCTGTACCGTCGGCGAGTGTTGCCGCGGAGTATGCGGTCATACAAACGATTGGTGGCGAGAATATATTTTTATGACCCTTTTCCTTTTCTGCGTGTAGTGACAATTCAATTATTCTTGAGCGCTGGAAGTCGTTATCGTAGCTTTCCACCTTAGTCGTGTTTACAGACGACATACCAATAACAGATACGCAATCTTCGTAAATACAAACTGCCCAGTTTACTGGAGAAAGTCCCGGGGCAGTAAACAGAGAAACACGTTATGTGAATAAACACTAAACTTAAAAATGTCAAAATTCGTTGGACATGTAATTCTCATATAAACTAGCTTTTGTAAAAAGTGAACCCTGGTAACGTTGCATAGCTACATAAGTAAAATATGATATTTACCTGAAAGAGTGGAGGAAGCGAATCAGCACAGAAGCTTGACACAATTTTATTCTATCTTAAAATGCCTTCTAAGATAGACAAAAAGTACCGGCTTATATGCAGATTCACCTCACCCATCTGTCAGAATTTACGATGTAATAAAATGAATTTCTACACGGATTTATTAGAGTCGTGACTTAACGCTGACCTGTGGTCAAAAGCTAATTGCTCAGTGTCCACCCCGAGGCATAATTTTGGTTACTAATTTCCAATTTACTGACCGTTACATATTTAACTTGTGTAATTTCCATATATTTTAAATGACTACATAATGTACCTTTGGAACACCTGTGTGTCTTATGTTGGATAATACGTGTAACCCTTAAATTGCTATACCTGTACCGGTTATAATGTTAACCCATTCACTACCTGTCATAATTTCCACTGGCTTCGGAAATTTTGACTCCTGTCAAAAAACTTGGTGTGTAAGGATGTTATGAAGTGAGATGTGGATAAAGGAACGTCGACTCGCGTGACTGTGTGTTCTCACCTTCATGTGCCTGGGTATTGGGAATACTCGCAATGCAATTTCCGTGCCTAATCCATAAATAGGCGAAGAACTTCTCCTTCAGAATTGGACGTGCAGCAACAGCAGTAAAGGGAGATAACCAAATGCGTGATTTTGGAGTTAAATATTTTCCAATGGAAAATTTGGATGATACGCTACAATCTTCCCATGCAATCTCAAGTCTAGGCCACCAAAATGGACTAAACTTGATATCACAGGTAAATTGTTTGACGTGGAAATAACAATGCTGAGTACATGAAGGTAACTGTAAAATTGGGAATAGAATATTACGTTTCCCATTCGTGATGTCGAGCATCAAATATGATGTGGTTTGACGTCGATTATATAAATGTATACAAGCTACGAGAAGACAAATTAATAACACAGCACCCGTACTGTGAAATTGTGAAATTGGTTGTGTCGAGAAATCAAATGTACTTGTGGGGTCTGCGGTAGTTGGTGCGGGCGTATAATGGAAAAGCGGAATCATATTTACTGTTCCAACTCTTTGAGAGAGAAGCATAGCAGTAGTTAACACTTTAAATTTTCTATACATGTACAACCAGCCAAGAAACGACAAACCTCCCAAAATCACTGACACAATGCTCAATAACAACTCTTGGCTGAACCCATCATTGAGTTTGGTGCCAAGGATTGAGTCGGCGAGTGATGCGAAAGTCACCCGGTTGTTTTTCGCATCTGCAGCTATGTGCTTTAAGTTTAAATGTATTTTATTATCTCTAGCTAAGATTTTTGAAAATTGATGCTCATATATGTGGAAATTCGGAACAGTAATGTTGACTGAGTGGTTGAAGAATGTATCCGAAAAAACATTCGTAAGTGCGTCGGTGTCAAAGAATTGCTGAAGTAGTGCTAAATTGACGGGATATAATTTTGTTATGTTTTTTACACTCTTTTGACACTGGTGAATATGCGGCGAGAAACTTAAGGTTTCTGTAGAGATTTTGCAATTACACAACGGTTGAAAAAGACAAAATGTACATCCATCAACAGAATAATTAGTGAAACCACATTCTAGAGTAAGTCGAGAAATATTAACAATGAGAACATGTGAGGCATTAAATTGTTGTATACCTGGGCGAATGACATCTCGCATCAACTGAAAATTGTAGGTGGAATTAATGAGATCTGGCGAACCATTGAATAGAGCAGCGGAACATGTTACATTCTGAAATTGTGTAAGTGTCAGTTCAAAGGGACAATGCATCTTGTGTCCATGCATCTTACAATCTGCTAGTGTAGCAGTAGATAATTCAACAAAATGCGTTCTACTGGGTGTAACAGCAATGTGTGATGGGAGGTGGCGAATATATGATGCGTGAGAAGAATTGTCACCGACAGGCATTGAATACGATACCATGTTGTATAAATGCAATGGTGCCTGCATGTGACTAATTGGAAATTTGATGGTAATATAAATATTACGATTATTTCGAAGTGCTTGAAAATTTTTAATAGTATAGGCTGCGTTCGCTGTTTTATGTGCTAAATAAAAGCGTGGAGTGTGGTTAAAAAGAGTCACGCGGATTTTGTTTAAAGAAGTTTGCATAGTCGTTACGGGGATGACTAGGGGTGAGATTACGCCTCCAGCCAAATCCAAACACCCTACATAAAGTTCCTTAAACTGATTTTGAATCATAGTCAATTCTCGTGATTGCTTAATTACTAAAGCGGTCACCGAATCGATATATCTATGCAGATCGGTGACGTCATTATTCAGGTTATTTTCCAGGGATTCTAGCAAATGGTAGTTCGCTTGTATAGCTGAAAAGGTATTATTGAAACGTTGGTCGTTATAGTTTAAAAATGATTCAAACGTCTTTGTCTCATGTGCAAATGTATGTAACATTTCCTTTTGCCGATTAGCTAAAGTATTTATTCTGCGTGCAAGTTTTTGGACATCGTCTTGGGTAGCTGTGCCGAACACGGTTTTTGCAAAGGAACCAATAAAAGGAAGCCATGAACGCCTGCGACGACTTAGAACCTTCCGTAGTGAATGGTGTGGGAACATAGTAAATATATTGTCTATGATATCGTTGATGTTACGTTGACCGATTCGTTTCGAATTTAGCAGTTCGTTCAAAGTGTGATTGAATTTACTTGTTGTCGGTTTTTCTGGGATCTGTTGAGTAAACTTGGGTATGTGAAGTTCGAACGTGTGTGTCCAGTAATCCGCCGTGGCATATAAGGCTGTCCTTGACTTGAAGACTGTACCATAATTAAGGCGTAGTATGTCCACTGCAGTCCCCTCGTATGCACTGAGTACTGTGAGCAAAAGAAGCAGCAAAGGTAACCTCATGATAAGGTGAAGACCTACAAAATGCAAAGATATTCTTTGATATTGCAAGCTGTCACCTTAAAACCATTCAGACTATTTATTCTACAGTTAACTACAAAATTGCCGGGGTGTCTGTATCCGGATTACAGACTATAGCACTATCAACTAGGACACGTTTTATCGTTACCTAAAATATTGTTTGGCTCAAATGTGAGTTCGTATAATAAATAAGCAAAACAGTGCTAATAAAAAGGAACAGAGGATTACAAATGCTAATCAAATGAAAACAATATGGAGACATAATGGCATTTTGGACATACTAATTTACGCATTTAGTCAATTACTGGACATCTTATGCCTTTTGCGACGCTTGCCGCTCTGGGTGTGAGTGATATGATATCCCCGAATTAGGCCCGGGGGTAAATCAGACCCCTTCTCCCATGACGTGGAGCTGTAGCTGCTCCATTTAACCTTATAATGTCTGATGCCGTTTAGTTTCTTAACCCCTACTAGTTTCTCGATTTCGTAAAGATTTGAGTCAGTGCCATCTGAAACACTAGGTTGTAAGGTTTCAGGGTTATCAGGTGTAGTGTCGTCGCAGTTTGCACTGTCTGGTTGACTATGATATTTGCGATCCAAGGGGTCTTGATACAATTTTAAATTATCAGCATGAATTAGTGACTTATGTATGGTATTGTCGCTAACCCGACGTAATTTGTAGGTATGATTAGGTCCTTCATGGCAAATGTAAAACGGCCCGTGCCATTTATTTTGCAATTTGCGACATTTTCCTTTAGGGACCTGTTTTACCATCATGAGTACCTGATCACCTGGTTTGAACTTGGGTTGTTTTGCAGTTTTATCGTGGTGAATCTTTTGTTTCTTCTGGGCCTTTAAAACGTTTTGTTTTGCAATTTCTTCTGTTACTCTTAAATCTTGTACTAGATTTCTGATATACTCTTGTTCCGACAGTTTAGGGGTTTCGTCGAGTGCTAAATTCGTGTCAATAGGCAGTTGCATTTCTTTACCAAAAAGCATTTTAAATGGAGAAAATGTGGTAGAGGCAGACGGAGCTTTCCGGAAGCTCATCATTATACCAGGCAAGAGTTCATCCCAGTTATCCTGCTTGGAATTGCACATTGTTCGAATGGACTGAGCCAAAGTAGAATTAACCCTCTCGACAGCACTATTTGACTGTGGGTGATACGAACTGGTTTTGTGACGCGCAATTTGAAACAACTCACATAAAGCCGAAACCAATTGAGAACAGAAATTGGAACCACGATCAGAAACTAGGGTTGAGGGCGCTCCATATCGTGTAATGATTTCCCGAAATAAAACATTGGCAACTTCCGAAGCGGTTTGGGTCTTCAAGGGAAAACTTTCACACCAATGGGAACAACTATCAACAAAAAGTAGCACATACTTGTGACCAGATGGAGTTGTGGTTAACGGGCCTAAAATGTCCATGTGCCATCGTTCAAAAGATTTTACTGGGGGCATGGGGCACAAGGGTGCTTTGGCATGATGATAATTACGTTTTGCAATTTGACACTTCTCACATGAGATGACATGTTGGTAAATGTCTCTGTACATGAGTGGCCAGAAATACTTTTCTCTTATTGCAAAGTATGTTTTATCAAATCCCAAATGTGAGCCTCCAGCTAAACTATCATGATACGACAACAATATATCCTCTCTGAGAGCAACCGGGACAGCTAATTGTCTAATAATACAGTCCGAACGATTTTTTGATCTAGACCCAGGTGTGTAAAAATGGAACAATAAACCATCCAAAATTGCATATTGAGTGGATTCTGCAATGACCTTCTGCGCCAATGCCATATCATCAGGTACCAACCCATTTACCATATACTCAATAATTGACTTTAAATCAGATGATTGGCCTTGCAATCGGAATATTTCATCTCGGTTTGTGTGGTCAATTGCGGGGCGTCTATCAGGAATTTCGTTCTCACAATGGTCAATTGCACTTTGGTCTGCTTCGGTAACGTTAATAGATGCCAGTTTTTCAGAACTCAAGTCTTTGTAATAAAAATCGATTTGAGTCAACTCACGGTTTTCATTCGTTGTGGTCCTACTGGAAACCGTACCTATATTGGGTTGCTGACATTGAGAAGGTGAGTCATCGCCGAGTTGCTTCTCAATACCGTCGTCAACAGAATATGGTACCCTGGACAAGGCGTCCGCGTTTTGATTTTTGATACCTGGCTTATGCTTTACAGTATAATTGTAACCCTGAAGCTTAAGTGACCAACGAGCTAATCGACCTGTTGGATCTTTAACATTCTGAATATATTCCAAGGCCTTATTGTCTGAATACACTGTAAAATGACTGTTGGCCAAATATGAATGGTACTGCTGAATAGCTTCTATGAGGGCTAACCCCTCACGATCAGTCACACCCCACTTTTGCTCATTTGTCCGGAGGGCACGACCACCATACGAGATCACGTGCTCCCTACCTTCTGAATCCAATTGCCCTAGAATGTACCCAATAGCATGGCCCGATGCATCGATAGAAACATGGAAGGGTTGTTGCATGTTAGGAAAAGCCAAAACTGGTGCACTGGTTAACAATGCTTTAAGCTGTCGAAATGCATTTTCACATTGGTCGGTCCATTTGAATTTTGTAGTTTTCTTCAATAAATTATTTAGCGAACCAGAAATTGTTGAATAGCCTTGACAAAAGCGTCGGTAAAAATTACATAATCCTAAGAAGCTTTTAACATTCTTCGCGTTTCGTGGCCGAGGAAAGTTTTGAACAATTTGAATATTATTGGGGTTCGGTTCGATACCTTTATTGGAGATAATGTGACCTAAATATTCGACTTTGTTTACTGCGAACTGACATTTAGAAGGCCGAAGTTTGAAATTGACAGTGGTAAGGCGGTCAAACACTTCCTGAATATGTAATAGGTGTGTATGGAAATCCCTGCTAAAAATCAAAATGTCATCAATATATATTAAGACAGATTTCCAGTTCAGACCTTTGAGTGCCTGTGACATAACCATCTGAAAACTCATTGGTGCATTTTTTAACCCATACGGGAGACGGCGAAACTGAAATGTGCCGTGGTGAGTTACAAAAGTAGTTTTGTGTTTTGTGTTTTCGTCCAGTTTTATTTGCCAAAAGCCCGACCGTAAATCAAAAACAGAAAATATTTGAGCCTGAGAATCGCCCACGGTGTCAAAAATATCCTCCAAGCGGGGGAGGGGGAAATTTATAGGTTTGGTTACTGCATTTAGCTTGCGATAATCTACGGCAAACCTGTATTCGCCGTTTTTCTTGCGAACCATAACAACGGGAGAACTCCAAATACTAGTCGATGGTTCTACGATATTGTTGTCTAACATGTCGTCAACCTGGCGTTCAATTTCAGCCTTAATGTGAGGTGTGGTTCTGTAGAACCTCTGACGTTTGGGCGGTGCATTACCCGTGTTGATGGTGTGTTTGTGAAGATTGCATTCACCCAACTCACTCAAGTCGTTTGCAAATACATGGCGATTTTTCTTGATGAGATCTAAAAGTTTTTGTTTGTCAGTTGCTGTCAAATTTGAATTATCCAAAGATATATCCAATTCATCAAAAGATTTGCTTGAGCTATGTGACTTCTGGGCAGATTTATTTTGCTGAGTTCCCGAAGAGTTGTGTTGGGGATCCAAAAATGATATGTTGGCCGGGTTAATGGTAAAGATTTTTCCCACAACTTGGTTGCTTTTGATGTGAATAGGTGAATTAGTGGGATTCAATAATCGACAAAGCCCTTTCCCTTTTTGTGATTTTACAACAACTTTAGCACCGACTATATGATATTTGGAAGCCAAGTGCTGTACTGGTTCTAGAAAAACAGTGGAGTTAGGAGGAGTATTGGACAATTGCACAGGAATAATGGTTTCTGATTCTGGTGGGAGAATATAATTGTTAGTAGCACGAGCAAAACCTGTGCAAGGGTCACCAACAAGTATATTAACCGAATGACCATGTTCTAAAATTAGTCGTTGCTCACCCATATCCAAAACGGCACCCATACCTTGTAAAAAGTCGAGACCAATAATCATGGGATGATGAAGTTTCTCAAGAACGTAAAAGCAAATTGGATATGTTTTCCCTGAAAGGTTAACCGGGAGAGTAATTTTACCCCAAACCTTGTGTGTTTCCCCTCCTACACCTGTGACGCCATGGATATTAGATGGCACTATTGGTGGAGCACATTTAATAATTTTGTTCAATAATGTTTTTGAAATACAAGAAATATTCGCTCCTGTGTCCAATAATCCGCGACAAGTATGCTGATGAACCGACACACTGACAAAGTTATGATCCATAGGAATGCTTAAGGCAATATGTACATTAGACGGAGATGGTGGAACAACAGACAGCTTATCGGGAGAAGATTTGTTGCAAGAGGGGGTGAATTGCTATGCCTGTTCGGAACGTGGTGGTAAGCCATTTCGTTTAGATCTGCACACTCGGGCAATGTGTCCAAGTTTGGAGCAAAAATTGCAACGCATCTTCTTGGCCCAACATCTGCTGCGAAAGTGTGAGGTTTCCCCACACCCTTCACATGATTTGGTGGGACGAGAAAATGTTTGTTGAGACTGGTACTTTGGCTGTTGAGGGTGTGAGTGGAAATCGCGGCGAGTATCGGTGGGGGTCCTAAGGGAAGTCTTTGGATTGCGAAACTGCGGGTGCACAGCGTTGATAGTCGCGCTAAACCCTTCCATAGCACTACGCATGCTCTGCATATCATTTGCTAGAGCTGCGACTGTCATTTCCAATCTTGATTCTGATGGTGAGTCACATGCGATCGCTGCCTCTGAAATGATCGCTGCATCCACTAAGTCAGTTAATGATTTGGGATTTTGCTGAATCACAGATCTTCGAATCGTTGACTTCAACCCTTTCATAATGGCACTGAACAACTGGTCGTCCGTCATGGCGACGCCGGAAGCCTTCGACTTCATCATGCTAATAAACTCGTTGACACTCTGGGACGGCTGCTGGGTAACGTTGAAAATTTCCGCTACCTTGGACCATTCCAAATGCTTTGGGAGTGAGAATTGTTTGTCGAATGCCCGTTCCAAGGTAGAGTAGTCTGATTTTGCCTCTGGGGTTAAACAATCGAACCAGTCTTGAGCTCCACCCGTTAACAATAATGGAAAGACCAATAATTTCTGAGGGTCCGTGAGCTGTTTATAGGAAGCGTAATGTTGAAATTGACGGAGCCATTTTTTTGCATCAATCATCTGACTTCCCGCGAACTTTGGGACGATCCCCAAGTCTGATAGCGGCGCAACCGAAGGAGATAAAGTGTCTAAAGGCATACCTTTGTGTCCGTGGTCAGCTTCTGTGTTAATTTCCTGTCTTGCAGCGGCCCTAGTGGTTCTTCTTTCCCTGTTGTCGGGCAACATAAAATCCGTTCTCCACCAATTGTGACAGCGCTCCAGTAGGGAATGAACTACGCTGCTGTCTGAGGAATCGTCCGAGGTACCGGTTTGGGGGTCACCAGGGCGCTGAAAGAGTGGAGGAAGCGAATCAGCACAGAAGCTTGACACAATTTTATTCTATCTTAAAATGCCTTCCGTAGACAATAAGTGTTCCAACAATATAGTATAAGTGAATAAAATAAAACCTTCACCAAATAATTCGTATGCCATTATGCAGGCAGAAAATAAAACTTCAACCGTAGTATTTGACGGTAACTAGAACCTGAGCCCTAGTGTACCTTCTCTCTTTCTATTAAATGGGTCCCTCGAAAACTAAATGTTATTACTGTCCTATTCGTGGGGGTTAGGGTTAACGACAAGCCACCCACAGGTTTGTACGAGTGCATAATCGACGGTGCGACTCACCGAGGAGCACAACTGGGACGTGTAATCGAACGCGCCCCAGCTGTACCGTCGGCGAGTGTTGCCGCGGAGTATGCGGTCATACAAACGAATGGTGGCGAGAATATATTTTTATGACCCTTTTCCTTTTCTGCGTGTAGTGACAATTCAATTATTCTTGAGCGCTGGAAGTCGTTATCGTAGCTTTCCACCTTAGTCGTGTTTACAGACGACATACCAATAACAGATACGCAATCTTCGTAAATACAAACTGCCCAGTTTACTGGAGAAAGTCCCGGGGCAGTAAACAGAGAAACACGTTATGTGAATAAACACTAAACTTAAAAATGTCGAAATTCGTTGGACATGTAATTCTCATATAAACTAGCTTTTGTAAAAAGTGAACCCTGGTAACGTTGCATAGCTACATAAGTAAAATATGATATTTACCTGAAAGAGTGGAGGAAGCGAATCAGCACAGAAGCTTGACACAATTTTATTCTATCTTAAAATGCCTTCTAAGATAGACAAAAAGTACCGGCTTATATGCAGATTCACCTCACCCATCTGTCAGAATTTACGATGTAATAAAATGAATTTCTACACGGATTTATTAGAGTCGTGACTTAATGCTGACCTGTGGTCAAAAGCTAATTGCTCAGTGTCCACCCCGAGGCATAATTTTGGTTACTAATTTCCAATTTACTGACCGTTACATATTTAACTTGTGTAATTTCCATATATTTTAAATGACTACATAATGTACCTTTGGAACACCTGTGTGTCTTATGTTGGATAATACGTGTAACCCTTAAATTGCTATACCTGTACCGGTTATAATGTTAACCCATTCACTACCTGTCATACATTTAAGAGAATTTATCTGGTTGAGAATGCAGTCTCAAAGTGTTGCAGTGATAAACTACTCTCTATTTACTGTGCAGTTATGAGAGTGAATTGGAAAGGATAAGAGCCATTTATTTATTTTGTTTCCTACCGACTTCATTACTTCAACTTTCCATTTTTTGAAAATAAAAAAGACAAAAATGTAATTAGCATGCAATGTGTTAAATAGTTTTCTATCTTCCACAGACAAAGATTGGTGATAGTAAAAAGTTGAATAAGGGAAATTAATCTGACTGACAATATATTGGCAAGCACTCATGACACTAGAAAAGATCTGTGTCTAGTTCATTTCTCCACTGATAAAATATTTGTACAATCTTGGTATTAATTTGTTAAAAGGTTGTAGTTGCTGCTCACATGTTGAGGGCCATTTGTCAAGTATATATGGAGAAAAGTAAATTGGGAACTTGTTTTGAAAGTAAACTTTGTCACAATTATAAGGTTGAAATAAACAAGATTGATCAAATTAACCCCTTACAGCCTTGTTTGGCAGATCACAGTGAGCTCTGTCAAACAGGATTGAATTGGTTGAATTCCTTACTACTTTATGGGAAAGTATAGCCCTGCATATCTGACTCTGGGTTGAATTGAATCAGGCAAAGGATTTCAATTGTTATCTGATTCTGTTTCTGGAATATTCCATTTCATTATACGCTAGCCTGTGAATTATCGCAAATTATCTAAAAGATATTTCTCGATATCCATCGACTCGATGGATATTGAGGAATATCACGCAGTAGCTTCCTAAATGACGTCACGCTATGCCACATCACGTTGCTTTGAGGGAACGATCAGATGATCTTTCTTAATGTTTTGAAACGTACACATTTGGGGTCGAATGGGGGGCTGAATATTGTGCAATAAAATGTCACCTAGCATATAATAAAAAGAAAATCTACTCTATTTTAGCCAGTATCTGGAATTATCTCATGAGTGCAGAAATGAAAGTTTTATTTTTCCTGAATAATATTTTCAGGTCCATATGATGAATTTTTTCAGTAACTTCCTAAATGACATTACGCTTCGGCACATGACGTCGCCTTGAAGGAACGATGAGCAGATCTTTGTTATTGTCTTGAAACTGTTTGCAGTTGAATTGGGAAGAATATTGCGCACTAAAATGTCACATAGCATATATTAAAAAAAAAATTTACACTGTTTTAGTGAATATTGGGAATTATGTCATTCATGCTGACCTGCACTCATTAGATAATTCCCGATATGCACTAAAACAGCATAGATATCCTCTGTTTTTTATTGACTTGTCCAAACAGATGAGTTTCTGTTGAATACAACACTTGAGTGGAGACAGGCATTATTTTCTATATTCTACAACTGAAAGAAGATGCAGTATCAACAATTTGAAAAGCATGTGTGATTCAATTTGAAAGCAGTTGGGGAATCAGAATATATCCATGAATTCTTCTATTGTCAGGTCTTTTGTTTGTGACCTGATGATGGGGGAAGAGATCAAAAGGAGACACATTTGAGAACATCTTTAATGCTTCGAAAAGTTCTGAATCAGTGCCACTCCAATCAAAGCAGATCATTAGTGTGATTTCAAATCTAATCGAAGCTTTGCAAAGACCGTAAAATATTTGCACACTAATGTTGAATTATCAAAATTTTGAAAAGCAGAGGATTGACACTTTCTGTGCTCTTAAGATTTCCATTGACCAAAGAATGGGAGAGAATATTTTGTGAATGAAATGCTGTAAACCCTTTACCCAACGTTATGGCCAAATGAGGGGTCATAACCAATGTTTTTGAGACAAAAATGAAAAAAATTAGTTATTCAAGAATTTTGTTTGCAAGTGTCGTCTGCTTTTCATGTAAGGTAAAGGTTAATCCAACACCTAATGTAATGGCCATATGTGGGCAGTGCTTGTCACAAAAATCAATATTCACATTTTAATATTTTTTCAGTGTTTCCTCCAATACAGCTCAGGTCTAGGAGTCCTCATTGTAACAAACTTTTTCAACCTGATGCAAAAAACAAAATTTTTTAGTTTTACAAGAATTTTATTTGCTGGCATCATCTTGTCATAATGGGTCAAGTTAATTGAATTAATGCAGTGTTGGAAAGGGCTCTCTAGTAGGGTCCTGCAAATTTTGGTTTTCGAAATGATATTCAATTCGACGATATCTATCGAATATCTCCAATTATCCTTGCAATCTTTCTCTCTGTTCAAATGCACCGGATATCGGTAGGAGGAAATCATGTTTAAAAATAGGCACACATCAGCTTAAAAATGGATTCAATCTCACAAAACTCCACATTCAGTGCCTGTGATGGATTTGTCCATTGCTCGAACTTTCTATTTCATGTGCTGGTGATGGATATATCTGTAGCCGGCACATGGAATAGGGAGTACGGGCCAACGTGGTTAAGTTCTGGACTAAACACAATGTTTTTTTCTTATAGCTCTACCGGTAACTATTTTCATAACTTCTATTTGATATTCACTACGATTCGTGAATAGTGAGCAGTATTCGATTTGGTATTTGATTCGAGCGCATTCGAGTATTAGCAGGGCCTTAGTCTCTAGCATCTTTTCAACAACAGGTCCAGAAATAAAGAGTTTACATCATAACCTGTCAGAGGTTATGTTATAAAGCATGGTGGTACCACCTGTAACAAAAGAGTGGTGTAAAGCTTCTCAGCCTTCTCTGCTTTCATTATGATAACCATGATGTTTACTTTTTAACAGAATTTCCTTCAAAATAAGTAGCAACAACTAACAGGCTCACGTGAGCATTATTGGTTGCTATTTATTTATGCAGAAATATTAAGATGTAAAAGTATGCCATATGTGGATGCAGTACTCATTCTTTTGAAAAATACCTTGTAATTGAAATACTTTGTAATTTATAGAGCCCTGCTAATCACATATTTCCGATTCAAATTGAATCAAGTATTATTCAAAATCAAATAGAAACTCAAATCGAATACAGACATCTTGAAGTCCTAACTAATAAAATATTTCATCATATCATCAGGGCCTTGATGATGTAGTTGGAATATTACCAAGCAAAGATTTTTGTTAACGCTTTACCTAACGTAACGGCCAAAACCGGCCAGCGCTATTCTCAAAAATCATCAGTGAATTTTCCTTATTTTTTCATTTTTTGTCTCAAAAACATAGGTTATGACCCCTCATTGGAACAAGCTCGTCGAGCTCGTTCCAATGAGGGGTCATAACCTATGTTTTTGAGACAAAAAATGAAAAAAATTAGTTGTTCAAGATTTTTTTTTGCAAGTGTCGTCTGCTTTTCACGTTAGGTAAAGGGTTAAAAAACAGAAACAGATGTGAAAATTCTGTACTGGGCACTGCACAGGGCTAGTAGCTAGCAACCGTGAGCTCATCGTCGATGTTGTTTGGGATCTTTAAATTTGCTTTCAGCAGTGGTAGTGATTAGTGAAACTGGAATTAGCATGGATGGTGGCATGGATACAGATGCTTTATATGTTAATATAGTGGAAATTACACTCAATATTTATTTTCAACATCCAGGCTTGTCATTTTGAGGCGGGCGATTGGCCCGGCCGCAGTCGCCCGCCTGAGTTCAAAACTCCGCGGACGGTAAACGTCCACCTAACTCCGATTTCTGCGGCCCATTAATTCAGTCAAGGGCACCTAAAAATCGGCTGTCTCAAACAGCAATTTTCGCAGATTGAAGGAGGTAACAAAGTGCAATTTGTGAAGTTTGTAGTGTGTCGTCGACGCAGTCACCCAGAGACATTAAGTAACTTTCCAAACACGAGCGAGAGGTCTGCCAATTCCAAAGTTGTAATTAGTCATTACATTGTACATCAGACTGTGACAACTCTCGTGTCACGTGCAATTACGGGATCTTTGATAGAAAGATCTACTTGTATGGATACTTGTGAGTAGCTGGTAGAACTGAAACTTTGACTCGGCTGCGTATCCCATTAGTCTATTTCTGTAGATGGACGAGTTTCCAGGTTAAAAAAAGGTGGCTAATTGTGAATGTGATAGTGGGTAACCCTATGTGCTAATCTGATATTATTATGGTTATCAAGCTGGGTTGTGGTTAACTTTAGAAGACAAATATGGCACGATTCAAATATTGTTCATCAGTCAAGATAAACATAATGGGCACATTATTATACGAAATAAGTCCTTGATGTGTCGACAGTTTGGGACTCTTAAGTTATTTAGGTTATCGGTGTGCCAACCCTTACTGTGGAGTGTAACAGTCAGGACAGTACGGGTTGTCACACTGATAGCTTTCTTGATATGAGGACAGAAGTTTTGTTCTTAACTTCTCTTTAAATTCTTTTCTATTTTCTATGTTTCGCACTTCTGGGTCCAGTTCATTCCAGATTTTCGGAAAGGCATATGAGGGCAGCCTATCTAAAGCCTTTATTCGGGTTTTGTTGATATGTGCCAGTCCTGATTGCCTTGTACTCATGTGTGATTGAGGGATTGGGGAAGTAAAATAATGTTCGAAAGATTCTGGACGTTTTCCATTTTTCCAATCAAACATAAATAAACAGGCATGTAGTTTGTACAAGTCGGTGACCTTCAATATTTTATCTTTTATGAACAATGGGTCTGCATGGGAATTATACTTTTTGTTGTTTAATATTCGAAGAGAACGTTTCTGTTTTCTTATTAATTTATTGATTCCTCTTGAGTTTCCCCATATTTGAATGCCATATACCAAGTGGCAGTGGACCAAAGAGTAATAGAGCATCTTCATGACATGTTGTGGTAGTAGTTTTTTTGCTCTGTTCAAAGTATAATTTGCCCATCCAATCTTAGAACAAATTTTTGATATATGAGTTTGATAAGATAAGTGTTCATCAATATGAATACCTAAACAATTTAGAGATTTATCTTCTTCATTTGAACCCACCCTTTTTAATTTTTGCCCATTCATGAAAATATCAGGGTGAATGCAACTTTTAGTTTTATGGTTTGGATTAATGATAATGTATTTTGTTTTGTTGGCGTTCAGAGTGAGTTGATTTGTCGAACACCACTCATATAGATTGAGTTCATGGTTAAAATGGGTATCTATGGATTTGGTATAAGTGAATGAGTCATGGGCAGTTGTGTCATCCGCAAATGACACGAGATCAAGAGTTGTAGAACAACTGATGTCATTTATTTATATATAATAGGAATAAGGCTGAACCAAGAACTGAACCCTGTGGGACCCCACATGCTAATTCGGTGAGTTCAGACTTGTGATCGCCATATTGAACATATTGCAATCTATTTAAAAGATAGCTTTTAAACCAATTGTTACTGATGCCTCTGAATCCATACTTTTCCATTTTTGTTATCAATATGTTGTGGTTTATTGTGTCGAATGCCTTGGGGAGGTCCAGAAATGCTGCTAGTGTGTTGTTTTTACTGTCCTTGTTATTTTCAGAACCTATAATTTTCAGTAATTGCATTACTAAATGTATGGTAGAATGCTTTTTCCGAAATCCGTATTGATGGTGATATAAGATATGCGACGTTTCGAGGTATTTCATGATTCTGTTGCACATGAGCTTTTCTAATACTTTAGAAAAGCCTGGTAAAATACTTATCAGTCTAGAATTATTAAATACTGCGGATAAAGGACATATTAATGATGTGGGCCAGAGGAGGTGCTATTACATTAATTGAGAGTTTCAGGAGGTTAGTAGTGATGCCGTTACAATCCTCACTATTTTTAGGCTTAAGCGAATTATTAACAGAAAATACCTCGTATTCAGTTGTTGGTGTTATGAAAAAACTGTTTGGTTCATTACTGTCCATGAAGTCCAGAAAATTTTTCTGGGATACATTTATTTATTTGTTCGCTAGTACGTTTCCCTATGCTCGGGAAAAAGTCGTTGAATTCATGCACTATTTCCGCTGGATCATCTATTTCTTTATTATTTTCTATTATGAAGGATTGCAGCAATGTGACTGTATGGTTTGTTCTAAGTAGGACATCATTAATAATTTGCCACGTTCTGCCTAAATTATCTGTATTTTCTGATAGTGTGTTAGAGTAGTACATTGCTTTACTTTGTTTTTTAATTTTGTTAAATATTTTACAGTAGTTTTTATATTTTCTAATATTCTGCTCATTTGGGTATCTCAGTTTTTTGTTATAAAATTTAGATTTATTATTTGATGAGGTTAGGAGCCTCTTCGTCATCCAGGGATTTTGTTTTACGAACTATTTTTTTAACCGAATATTTTTTAGAGAAAAGGCCTTCTCGAAAGTGGATTGGTATATGTCCATAAAAAGGTTGTATTCAACATTCGGTCAGTTAGTCTCGAGCATGGGGGAAAAGTCACTTTCAGTCAAAATTGTTTTAAAGTTAGCAATACTGTCTGGATTAAATTTACGCTTTGCGGTTGTTGATGGAGTGTCATAAGTTTTCTGGCCTCTTTCAATGTGAAAGGTGGCGAAGTGATCAGAAACGTCTGTGATGATTATGCTGGACAGGGATGTTGATAGAACATTCTTTGTAAATATGTGATCGATTAATGTAGCGGAGTGCTGCGTTACTCTAGTCAGTTTAGTGATATGTGGTAAAAAGCCTTGGCTAATCATTGTATGTAAATAAATGTCGGTCTTGGTATGGACACCCGATTTCAAGAGGTCAATGTTAAAGTCCCCCATTATGTATGATTTTGTGTTCTCGTGATTTATTTTGTCCATTATTTCGTTTAATTTAGCCAGGAACAGATCAATGTCTGCTTTAGGTTGCGTGTTGGGTCTATATATTACCCAAAGCAATTTACTAGACTTGTTGTAGTTGATTTCAACGAACAGGGATTCGATGACATGTGGTATAAAGACTGAGAGATCCCGACGAGTCTTAAAGGCTATATTCTCCTTGATGTACATACCAATACCACCACGTCCATCATCTCCATCAGGTCTTGTGGTCCCAGTAAGGGGATGGTAGTCATGTAGTGTGTAGTGACATTTTGGGGGAATTTGGAAAATTTCTGTCAGGCCTATAACATCAAAATGGTTTTGAGAACCTTGTGTTTTGGACAGCAACTCATTAAAAGAATCCCAATGAGCCTTGAGACTTTGACAGTTTAAGTGAAGAATCGAGAGCTCTTCTTGCTGGAGATTAAAATTAGGGGGCATTTCGCCAGGTAGATAGTATTTACAATTGTTTGTGAGAACATCTGAGGGCAAACCATTGTTAGCTGGTGTCTCACGTATCCTATCATTTAAAAGCGATTTTAAATCATAGTTCAGATTTTTCTGGATCTCGTCCAATGAAATATTATCTGACGACATTACAACAAGGGGGTACGCTAAGTCGAAGTTGCTCATCTGTAGGAGAATGCATTTGTAGATCATTGTACACAAACGTAAATACAATTCTATATGATTCGCACAGAGTCAAGAGTGTAGGAATGGTTAAATGTATAGAACAAAATAAATACAAAAACATAAACTGGAACATATATACAAATTTCATGTTATTAATTATCTAATATAAGACTTTGTGATGAAGTACATCTTAATTACACAAGCCATGTACCTTATGATGATATTAGTTGTCTACCCAGCAGGCTGAAACAAACCATAAATGGCTCCTGGGGTCATTTTAGGGGAACCCCAAATGGCCCTTCTGGGGTGATTTGAGGCAAACTATAATGGCCCTCCTGCAGTTTTCAAAATGTCAAGCCTGAACATCATTTATGTACAATTTCTATCTCAACTATGCGTTTTGTCAGATGACTGATACCAAGTCAAATTCCAGTGAAAAGATTTGAAGGCAAATGAATCGGGTAGCCAATTTCAAATTGAACCGAATACCAACTTAAGATTCAAACTTGGTTTCAATTGAATGAAATACAATTTTGTTTAAAAAAAAATGAAGAAGTATGCAACCATTGAGACCAGTCAGTCTGGAAAGATTTCAAGTCTGGCTGGCAAAACATGTGGAATTAGCAATTTAGTTGTATTATTTTATGGTAACTTGTAGTTTGTTTGCATATTTTACTTCTGAAGTAACAACCTCTACGTAACCTCCAGACATGAACATTGTGTCGTTATTACTGCATATTGTCAGACATTTCAGGCCATTGGTTTGTGCATTGGACTTTGGCACAGAGGACGTGGGTCTGACTCTAACTTAAGTCACTTGTATCCTTGAGTGAGGTGTGTTAACCCCACTTGCTTAGGTGGTAGTACAATGACCCAGTGTTCAAGTTATATGGGTCACTGATAGGTTCTTCCCGTGTGAACCCCGGAAACTGAAGCAGTGTTTGTTTACTGTGGTAAATAAGCTGTTTTACTGGTAAAGTAAGACCTGGTCATCAATGCCTGGGGCGGAAGTACTCACAAATGGGCAACATGGTTACAAACGATTGGCTGAATTGACTTTATTTCAAGTTGTGGTCACATTTAGCCATTGTGCAGAAATATGTGACCTTAAACACCAGTAAATAAATAAATATAAATACTGATGTGTGCACATGCCTTCAGCCAATGAAATTGAAGCTCAACAAAATTATTGTACAGCATACTGTGATTCAAAACATGCCAGACTCAAATTTGTATCTGAATATATATCTCCCCCCAACTCCGTAAGTAACATGCTTTGTGGACAATCCATCCACCTCCCATTGCGTCCGTGCAGGCTACTCATTCCAGTACAACTATCATGTATCTTTTGTTGTTGTTTTGTATCTTCTCTCTATTCACCATTAACAACATTTATTTTTTCTCTTGCTTAAATCTATATATCCAAAATATAATCGAACCAAAAAAAGTGCTGCCCCAGCTCCTTGACAAACACAATGATCAGTACAGACTTGATAGCATCCATCCGTCCATCCATCCATCTGTCCGGGCCATCTGCACACACAAATGACTACTTATGTGGCTACGAGTTAGTAAAACAGGATACTCATGTGGTTAAAGTCTGTTACGTGGCTAGCCATGTGACAGAATCTCTTATTGTGGCGTGGTTGGGGGGATGGGGGTTTGGATAAATGTAGAGTAGGGTTAGGGCATTCTGGGGTGGGGTTTAGGGGTAGGGATCAGTGAAGGGGTGTTAGAGTTATGTGGCTAGGGTTAGGGTTAGCTTAGGGTTAGGGGTGGGTAGGGTTAGGGTCAGTAAAGGGTAGGGTCAGGGTTAGCTGACCTCCTAAAAAACTTGTTTTATTATGTTGGACATGTGTTTTAGATTAGCCACCTAACATGTCCATAAAATAGCCACATAAGTAGCCATTTGTAAGAACGTCCGTCTGTCCATCTGTCCATCCATCCATCCATCCATCCATCTGCATCTAGGGTGCATTGTTTGCCCAGCTAACTCCTGTCAGTTTTCAAGCTAGAACCTTTTTATTTAACAGGATGTTTGTAGATATACCAGAGGTGTGCATATTGTCAGGATTTTGATTTGCTTCAGTATTTCACTACATTACAGGTTGTTGAACTTGGGTCAATGTTTTGTAGATCTCACACTTTGCAGGGACATCATATGTGTCTTACAGAAACAGCTCATGTTCGAGAAACAAATCACAGTTTACTCTTCAACCTCCCATGTCCATGTGCTGTGCGGGAGCATGCTTCAGTCTAGTTGTAATATTATTTTATTTATGGAAACGGCAATAATAAGCCTGTGGCTAAATGTCGAATCCAATCGACATACTATTGTACATTACTATCTGATTTTATTGGAAATAAATATTGTTTAAACTCAACTAAAACTGCCAAAGCACTTCCTGAACTCCTTGATCATATAACAGCAGACTACTATTGGCCTAACATGTTCAGTTCACGTACGTTGCCCATGTATTTGCTTATGTTTGATAGTCATGAGTATTTAAAGGACAATGTGAAAAACTACAACAGTTAAATCCACACTTTTGTTTTCAAAATTTTGATTCATGGTTTTCTCCCCCTCTTGGAACAATGATTAGCAACTGGTATAAATTGATTCATAGTTTAAGACCAAGAGCAGTTAATTTTCAGTTTATGTTATCCAACCCATTTCGTTTTATTTTTGTCCGAAATATCATGCTGTACACATTTCTTCATCAGAGGCACCTAAATTCAATTTCCCCTTTCATAACAGTTTGCTGTAGTAAATTTCATGGTCTTAACATTGACTACGACATTATAATGCAGTTCAGCATGCATTCTTTTTTAGGAGTTTGCATAACTGACACACTAATAAGATAGTAAGTTTGCTTACCTCGATTTACTTATTCCCTCAAATCAATTAGTGTCACTTGTTTGTGACTGAAACTTCAAAGTTTTATTTCTGAGCACAGTTTGTGCCGTACACATGTGCAATTGTTGTATTTATGTTGGATTTTCCTGAACATGCTCATGTTCAGGAAAATCCAACACAAATACAACAACTGTGCATGTCTTCGGTGCATAAATTGTTTCTAGAGGAGTTACCATCTGAAAAACCATTGACATTGATATAATGAATGATTGAGTCAGTGACTGGACATGGTGACCTAGAAAGTGCTATGTGCCTTCGTGGAATAACCCAATCAGTTGTCCCTGCATTGGTAGTTCTGTAATAGCAATCTTAGTGATTAAAGAGAATGTCTGACAGCAATGCCGGCACAAATGTTAGAAAGACTTTGTATCACAGTGTGCAAATCATTTTTAGATATAGTTTCGTGAACAGGAGATATTGCTTCGCAAACGGCGATGTGAAACCGAACAACATATACCATGTAGCAGGGGCTCATGGTGGCTCTGAGGTTAGAGCATTGAACTTCAATCTGGAATTTTGATGGTTTGATCATGAAGAGTAGTAACTGCGGTGTTTCCATTGTGGGGGCAAGGTGGTGCTGTGCGCTAAGGCATACTGCATGTCGATGGTGCACACTTTCCTTCAACAGCTGCTATCTCCTCTTGTGAAGAGTTAGTATATTGAGGAGTCTTGACAGTTGCGCAGTGGTTCTCTCCCCCTTTAAAACTGTTTGACACAATATGATCCTGGCTTTCCAAAGTGTCATTAAAAACAAAGTAAATAGCAGACGACACAAAAGAGATTCATGATCAACTGGAAAGTTTTATTTTTTATCTATAAAAATAGATTTGACGTCATTCTAATAAGGGTTCATAAGCTATGTTTTTAGGCCAAAATTGAAGAAAAAAATTTTGATTAACAACTTTTGTGAAAATCACTGGCTGGTTTTGAAAGATAGTTAGGAAAGGGATAACTCAGAGTGGAAATATATACAATAATCCAGAATTTGTACATGGTGAAGTGGTGGAATTTTTTACCAAAACAAGTAAGTTTTTATTCACAAGAGTCCATTTGTAATTGACATCTTCGAATAAAGTTTCAATTGCCATCAAAATGGTTTTTTTTAAATTTGTTTCCACAACACATGGAATTTCGATTGGAGTGTTTGATTAACCATTATCCAATGCACATGGTATCAGAAGTTTTTATTTTCATTTTTTAAAAAATTTTTTCCACAAAATTTCAACAAACACATGTCCTGTGTCACCTTATTGGAATGAACTAAATGAGAGGTCACATGATATGGTTTTGTTGAAATTTTTTTCCCCTTTTCAACAGCTCTCTTCCAGTGGGAACCTCGAAAAGTGTGGCAGTGCTTGTTTACTGTGGAAAACAATATATGTTTTACTGTAAAATAGGATCACCAATGCCAGGGGTGGAAGTCCTCTAAAACTGACAAGCTGAGTATAAACAGTTAGCTGGACTTGACTTTATATCCATGTTGCGGTCATGATTAGCCATAGTGTAGAAATATGTTAGCTTAAACTCCAATAGATAAATAAATATAAACCAAAAGCAGCTGCGAAAAAGCCACCAGAGGACCACATCTTTATCAAACTTTCCCAATGACTCTGCCAATGAGAGTGTGACTCTCTCATGCTACCCCACGACCCAAAGCTATGCAAGTGGAATCACATCATAATCCATGATTGAAATGTTCTAAATCCCCCCCCCCCCCCATCCCCCACACTCCCAGACACACACACACCACTCAGAATCCAGGATCTGCCAATGTAGACTGCTGTCTCCAACTGTTGACTGAACACTCAACATTATCAGACATACTTTTTCTCTCTCTTTCCCTGTGATAACCTGAGAGGTTCATTAGTGCTTCTTTACTGTGGTAAACAAGTTCTGCTTTACTGGGAAAAAGGACCCACTAACCAAACTCCAGGGGTAAAAGTCTGCTGAAAAGAGTAGCATATTAGAAGTATAAACAACAATTAAAAATAAATTTGACCACATACTAGTGTTGCAGTAATGATATAGCCATAGATGTCAAAACTGACCTTGTAGACACCAATAAACAAATAAATTAAGTAGACAATTTACACAAGCTATAAGGTTTTGTTGAATCTCTTTTCTCATCAATTTGACCATCGTTATTTTCACTGTTGTATCTTGATTTGCTATATTTTTTGTCTTTGAGACCTTCATATTTTGTATTGTAAATATAGAACCTAAATAAATTGTTCTTTTAGAGAGTGCGGTGGCTCAGTGGTAGACAGTTGGACTCCTATGCTAGAAGTCCCGAGTTCAGTCCCTGTCTAGGATGACCTGCGATGTGTCCTTGGGCAAGGCACTTTATCCCGGTTGCCTACATGGGTGCACGATGACGCCTTGTACTAAGGCATACTGCACGTCGATGGTGCACATGTCCTCAACTGCTGTAACCCTGCTTGAGCGGAACTTGAACAGAATTAGAATGTTGTGGAGCTGGCAGTTGCTCATCGATGCTCAGTGGTTCTTTCCGGGTGCTCCGGCTTCCTCCACTTGTAAAACTGTCATGGTCACGATTAGCCATTGTGCATAAGTATGTGACCTTAAACACAGAGGTGAGCAAATTGGAAATTTTGCATAACCCCTGAACGGGTATGCAAAATAATTTTGCGCAACCCTTTCTGAATTAGACAACCCCTTCTTCACGAGTCGATAGAAACGTGCTTTTCACCTGGGGCTAGAGCTGTGCAGTTAACCGAAAATTCAGTTCAGTTTCGGTTTTATTATGAAAACCAAAACCGAAACTGAAACCGTGGCAATTTACAGAAAACCTGTCATCCTCGTTTCCAAATTTAATGCTGAAAATTTCTAATTGGGTCTTCACTTCTCAGAATAATAAGAGAAACAACACGAAGTTACCTTTATTTTGAAATTTTAGACTGGCGATGCTCCTTTCTCAGAACAGCAACACTAATTGGTATCGCTTTCATGGGTTGCAGTTACTGAAATACCATGAAAATAGGTGACAAACTGACTTCTCACACATCGGGTTTTAACTACTTGAATTGAATAAAGACATCAACAGTGGTAGAGACAATCCAAACTGGAATGTTTTACTACGACACACATATAATTTCCCAACAGACTCCAGGCAAGAAATAATTTTTTGAAGCTTAAAACTCTTGAGATAATTTATGCAAATATTTTGCACTCAGGAAATCAGAGTATATTACATGTGTGCGTTGCCATGGAAATGGAGTCCCTTCCGATAATGACAGGCACATAAATTAACGCTGTCACACTGTGTATTCGCAGTCCATTGAATTAATGTGTCAGGAACTCTTGGGATTTAATTAAAAACTGGAACTAAGCTGTTGATTTTAGATGCATGTCATTGTTGCGAATGTTTGGAATCTCACAGTCGCAAGTGATTGCTAACGAAACTTTCAGTGCACGAGCGAAAAAACGGTTGTCCAATTTAATTTTGCTTAACCAGTCCTTCTGACGAAAATATTGCACCGGGAGTGAAAAATTGCTCTCGCAAAATCAATCACGGGAGCTATTTGCTCTCGCAATGCCACATCACCATTATTGACCAACTGCAATAAGATTTTCGTGCATTTTTGAAAGGGATAACTCTAGTCAGGCTTTGTTATGCCATGTTTATGCAATTTTTCAATGATAGAGAGATTTTCATTTTTCATGCCTGTTGTGGAGCATTTTCAATTTGTGACACTTTTCGAGGGTGGGGGATGTACAGTCTAATTATGTTTTGAGCCCCTGTCATTGGGAAGGGGGAGGGGGGCACTGGATTCAGATTCACATTATTGTTCTAATCTTGCTATGTGAGGAGGTATTGTGGTCCAAAAACATTACATAAGAAACTGGTCTATTGATGTGCTAGTTTTGACCTTTTTTACTTTGTATTTCTTTGATGCTATCATTTATTAATAATTAAACTGAATGCGATCCTTTTCTTGGATAATATATTATGTACTATTGTTATAGATACATGTATACTGTTGTTGCCCCCCCCCCCCCCCCCCTCTCCCTCTTCCCAAAACGAAAACATCTCTGCCTCAAAATGAGAGCCCAGTGGTGAAAAATATCAGTACTAGAAAGCACATCAGTACCCCTCCCCTCACCCACATCAAACCAGATTATTTTTTATCCCCGAAATTTTCCAAAACAGCAACCCATGAAGACCTTCATTTTAATGGCGCACAATCGCTCACGCAATTACAATTTGCAGCAAACAATTAATCGCGCACATGTAAAAAAAAGCAGTTACTTTTTTAGTTTACGTCAACAATGTCAGAGTTTCAGAAACTGTGTGAGGGAGCGCGGTGGCTCAGTAGGTAGAGGTGCAGGCTGCAAGCCGAGAGGCCCTCGGTTCGAATCCCACCTGCGGCACCCGCGTTGTGTCCTTGGGCAAGACACTTCATCTCCATTGCCCGCGTGGGGGCACGATGACGCCGTGTACTAAGGCGTACTGCACGTCGATGGTACGCATGTCTTCAACCAATCTAACCCTGCCTGTGCTGCAGTGCGGAGTTACGATGTTGGGGAGCTGTCAGCTGCTCGTCGTTGCTCGGTGGTTCTCTCCGGGTACTCCGGCTTCCTCCACCCGTAAAGCTGTCACGGTCATGATTAGCCAGTGTGCATAAATATGTGACCTTAAACATCAATAAATAAATAATTCAGAAACTGTGTCTGTAAACACTTGACTGTCTCGCCTATTCGATTAATCGAATAACCGGTGTAAGGTTAGGTGCTATTGTCTACTATTATTTTTCATAGTCGACTTTTTTTTTAGCCGTTTGCATCATGCCACTGAATGATAATATTGGTCTGTGAGGGACACATAAAGTTTCTCGGGACCTATTATCCTTCGTATTCATTGTTTATATCACGAAAATAGGCAGTAATTTTTACTTTACCCCCGCATATTATTTCATGAAATGGACATTGTCATACCTAAATTCCGCTCTGGATCAAGTTATTGTGAGCAAATTGTTGATAATCCAAGTTAATTTTTGCCATTTTAATTTTTAAATACGATAAATTTAATGGTGATGTGGAATTTATTGACACTAAATTGCTGAAAGAATGGACACACTTTGAAGTTTAAGCATCACGTGACAGTGACTGTCACAAAGTTGATTACGTCAATGGGGAATTCCCAGTAAACCCACATTTTTAGATGACCCGATTGGCTGGAATAAACACCGTGTGCTATATTCCTGGCAATTTTCATCAAGCAACAGTTTCTAGATCCCAAAATGACCCAAATGAAAACTTCAGAGTTCAGTCGGTGCTTTGATTTTCACTTGTGTTGTCAGCATTTTTAACTGTATTTACATGTACCTCGCTAAATATTCCACTGTATATTATGCGCCCATCTCACTGGCTTCAACTGACTGAATAATCCCGTCCTGGGCCCGAACCACTTCAACTGACATGTGCAAGCTGTCTTCCCATAGTATGGTAGACGGGCGCATCAATTTGTGCTCGGAAAATAAAAAACCTGGGCGTTCCCAGGCAAGAGAGCGATAGCGACCGCTTCGTGAGAAGGACTGCTTAACCCGGGGACGAGCGTAACGCTCGCTCGTCCAATTTGCTCACCTCTGTTAAACACCAATAAATAAATAATAATAAATAATTGTTCTTTCTCTTGTCCACACAAATCAGAAAAATATCTTATTTGTGAAACTAGTTATCAGAAAAATGTTTGGAAACTTTTTTATAGGTCTTGTTCATTTCTAATTTCTACTTTTATGACTTGAAATGTGCTCAGAGAACCCTTTGCAACTGTGTTTCAGATAATGGCATTTCAGTAGTGAATATGAAGATACACTAAAATATTCAAATTCCAGAATACATCCCAGTATGAAAACAGTTAAAATATTTTTTTCTACTGTAAATGAGTTAATATTGAAGCGTATTTGTGCAAACCCCACTCATTTCAACTTCTGTTGATTTACATCACTATGTATTGATTCATGTCCTAATCAGAATTAATCAAACATTCATTCACTTCCAGTATTAACATTGGCAATGTCAAGGTCATTTCAGAACTTTCTAATTAAATCATAAAGGGGAATCTTATTTCCAACATAATTTGTAGCCATGCATCAAAACTGATTAACTTGTACCCATAAATTCATGTAAATAAATTCTGTTATGATGAAGTGGAAGAACTTGAATCCCAAAAGATCAAAAGAGATCATCCAGTGAGATTTAATGGTAACGCAGCAAAAACATCTGATGAAGCAAACAAAATCTGGGTTCCAAAGTTTATGTATTTATTTTTTTGTTTTCACCATAGTTTTTCAGAAACTAGTCCAATGGAATCCAGTTAACTGAATGGCCACTTTGTCTGAAAATTATTTAATTTACATAAATATTAAATCAATTTGATCATGTTCCTGTATTCTGGTGATGAACTGAGCATTTTTTGAGAATTTATTCTACTATATCTTGTTTGAGAGAGCTCATTAAGCTCTGTCAAACCAGATATAATAGATTAAATACCTGTATTGGTCATCCTAGGGCCAAATAGGTTGAGAGGCATAGGGAATTTACTGGCTGTCAAGAGTAATTCTTTGAAAGATCACACAATTTCTTGATTCAATTAACCAGAGTTTACTCTATAACTTACTTGCAATTAATAGGCCAAAGTTGTACTGAAGGTATAGTGAATTGTTTGGTGTTAGGATATTATATGAAATTAATAGGTTATTCACTTAATCAAGGCCTGATTTAATCTAAAATTTTGAATAGCAATTTACTATTCATTTGGGAAAATTGATTAACTGTTGATGAAATTTAACTTCAAACTGATATTTATTGAATTGAAAGGTCTGAAATTGAGTTGTGAAATGCTATGCAAATCCAGTTAAAACTAGCCCACTGTTGGTGTGAACAATATCGAATGCCTTAAATCATTCAAGTCAGAATTTAAATGACTTTCTTGCTCAAAATAAAATTCACGGAACAGAGACAAAACTACTCAAATGAAGAAGGAGATAAGTTTTACTTTGGTGATTCACATGTACAGTACTTGTTAAAAAAAAAGTAACTAAGGCCCCATAAAGTAGATTTTCTTTTTCTCAAGCCATTTTTAGCTCAACTTGACGAAGTCAAGCTGAGCTGTTGACACAATTTCCTTTGGTATATCGCACAGGTCACATTTATGATCAGACTGCTTTGAAACTTGGTATGCTTGTTTGAGGTGACTTCTAGATGGGAGTTATCGATTTTCTTCCATTTCTGTCAAAAAATGTTGCCGATGGCAACAACCTTTGAACTTAGTTTAGTTATGCATCAATATTTCCCTTTGGCATGGGCTACAGGGCAAATTTATGATCGCATTGCTTTGAAACTTGGCATGCTTGTTTTGGGTGACTACTAGATGGGAGCTCTCGATTTTCTTACATTTCCATCAAAAACCTTTGCCATTGGCAACAACCTTTGAACTTAGTTTACTCATGCATCAATATATTTCTTTGGCATGCCCTACAGGTTACATTTATGATCTGATTGCTTTGAAACTTGGTATGCTTGTTTGGGGTGACCTCTAGATGGGAGCTATTGATTTTCTTCCATTTGTGGCATTAACCTTTGAACTTAGTGCAGTTATGCATCAATATTTCCCTTTGGCACACTCTGAAGGACGCATTTATGATCAGGTCGCTTTGAAACTTGGTATGCTTGTTTGGGGTGACCTTTAGATGGGATTTGTCAATTTTCTTCCATTTCCATCAAAAAACTTTGCTGTTGGCAACGACCTTTGAACTTAGTTTAGTTATGCATCAATATATTCCTTTGGCACACCCTACAGGGCACATTTATGATTGGCTCACTTTGAAAATTGGTATGTTTGTTTGAGGGTGACCTCTGGATGGGAGCTATTGATTTTCTTCCATTTCTGTCAAAAAATGCTGTTAGCATCGACCTTTGAACTTAGTGTAGATATGCATCAATATTTTCCTTTGGCACACCCTACATGGCACATTTATGATCGGATCATGTTGAAACTAGGTATGCTTATTTGGGGGTGACCTTTTGAAGGGTTCTGTCAATTTTCTTTCATTTCTGCCAAAAAATGTTGCTTTTGGCAACAACCTTTGAACTTAGTTTAGTTATGCATCAATATATTCCTTTGGCATGTCCTACAGGGCACATTTATGATCGGCTCTCTCTAAAAATTGATATTCTTGTTTGGGGTGACCTCTAGGTGGGAGCTATTGATTTTCTTCCATTTATGTCAAAAGAATGTTGCCGTTAGCACCGACTTTGAACTTAGTACAGATATGCATCACTATTTTCCTTTGGCACACCCTACAGGCCACATTTGTGATCGGATCGCTTTAAAACTTCGTATTCTTGTTTGGGGTGATCTTGAGATGGGAGCTATTGATTTTCTTCCATTTCCATCCAAAAAACATTGCTGTTGGCAACAACCTTTGAACTTAGTTTAGTTATGCATCAGTATATTCCTGTGGCACACTCTACAGGGCACATTTATGATCAGATCACTTTGAAACTTGGTATGCTTGTATGGGGTCACCTCCAGATGGGAGTTATTGATTTTCTGCCATCTCCGACAAAAAAGTTACTGTTAGCAATGACCTTTGAACTTAGTGCATTTGTGCATCAATATATTCCTTAGTGCATTTGTGGATCAATATATTCATTTGCCACACTACACAGGTTGCATTTATGATTAGATCGATTTGAAACTTAGTATGCTTGTTTAGGGCGACCTCTAGAAGGGAGCTATCCATTTCCTTCCATTTTCAACAAAAAACATTGCCGTTAGCAACGACCTTTGAACTTTGTGGATTTGTGCATCAATTTTTCCTTTGGCACGCCTGTGAAAATGTGAACAGACTCAGACTCACAGGCGTGAGGCTCCACCCTGCAGTTCTTGTCCGATCATCATGAAATTTCATATGCAGGTTCGAGGTCATGTCTAGATGAGAACATTCCTTGTGGTTGCGATTGGTCAACCGTGATGGCTGTGAGAGCCCAAAACCTTTGGCACAATCTACAGGTCGTATTTATGAAGGGATTTCATTATAACAGGGTAGGATGACTCTGTATAATGTCTAGATGAGAATGTCCTCTTTTGTCACGATCGGTCAACTGTGATGGCTGCAAGAGCCTAAAACCCAAAAACCTTTAGTGCAGTCTACAGGTTGTCATATTAATGAAGGGATTTCATTGAAACTTGGTAGGATCGCTTCATATAATGTCTAGATGAGAACGTCCCCTTTAACGTGACAGCCACGCTGGCCCAAAGCCCCAAAACCTTTAGCATAGTCTACAGGTCGTATTTATAAAGGGATTTTATTGTAACTTGTTAGGATGACTCTGTATAATGTCTAGATGAGAATGTCATATTTTGCCCATGATCGGTCAACCGTAACAGCCGCACAGGCACGTGATCTAGATTTGTTTCACACAGTCTACAGTTCATATTTAAGAACCTGTTTCATTGTAACTTGGAAGGATAACTTGGTATGATGTCTAGATTAGACTGTCGTATATTGGTCACAATCGGTCAGCCATTACCGTCACCTGGTCACTTGACCTAGATTCCTTTAGCACTGCTTGCAGGTTGTTTTTATGAAGGGATTTCATTGTAACTTGGTTGGATAACTTGGTATGATATCTAGATGAGACTCTCCTGTTTTGGTCATGATTGGTCAACCGTGACCACCTATATGTCACTTGACCTAGATTCCTTTAGCAAAGTCTACGAGTTATATTTATGTAGGGATGTCATTGTAACTTTGTAGGAGGACTAGTTTTGGAATGATTTTACTTTTTGGTTGACATACGTTCACTGTTAGAGCCACATCAGCCCAGGTCTTAATTCTTTAGTACAGTCTACACTCAAATTATTCTTCTTGAACACATACCATACAGGGAACAGAAACTAACATATTCTCAATTATCACAATTCTTGCCTTATTTCATAATCTTTTCATAAACATTGAACATTATCCTTTTCATCAAACCCTACACACAGTCAAGTTAAGCTACAGTGTCCTAGACACTTTCATTAGCTCAACTTGACAACATCAGGTATGAGCTATTAGGATGGGTTGCGATCCATCATCTGTCCCAACGTAAGTCTGTACGTTAATCTGTCCATCCATAATTCCTTTAGCACACCCTACTGGCTGCATCTCTCAACTGATCAGTACCAAATTTCCTACTAAATTGCTTTGGGCCAATGTCTAGATGGGAGCTATCAAATTTTTCCAAATTTCGTTGAAAAACATGGCCTCCAGTGGCCATCTTATATTTGGAACATAAATTGTCAACAATTTCTTTGGCACATCGTACAGGCTGTATCTCTCACCCGACCAGTACCAAATTTCATATGTGGCTTTAGGGCAATGTCTTGATGGGAACTATTGAATTGTTTCGAAAATTGGTGAGAAACATGGCCACCAGCAGCCATTTTAGATTTGGCATATAAACTGTCAACAATACCATTGGCACACCCTACAGGCCACATTTTCATTGTCATATGTAGCTTTGGCGTGATGCCTAAATGGGAGCTATCAAATTTTTCAGAATTTTGTTGAAAAACATGCCCCCCCCCCCCCCCCCCCCCCCCCAGCAGCCACCTTGGATATGGCAGATAAATTGTCAGTTCCATTAGCAATTTAATCTTTTTCAAATTTCATATGTAGCTTTGGTGTCATATCTATCAAATTTTTCTGAATTTTGTTGAAAAACTTGGCTGCCAGTAGCCATCTTGGATTTGGCATATAAATTGTAAACAATTTCATGAGCACATCCTACAGGCTACATATCTCACCCAACTTTTTTCAAATATGTAGCTTTGGTGTGATATCTAGATGGGAGCTATCAAATTTTTCTGAATTCCATTCAAAAACATGGCTGCCATCGGTCATTTTGGATTTGACATATAAATTGTCAACAATTCCATTAGCACACCTTTCAGGCTACATATCTCACCCAATTTTTTTTAAATTCCATATGTAGCTTTAGTGTGGTGTCTTCTCTGTAGAAACTTGATTAAATGACTTTGCATTGTTGGAGCTTTCTATTTAGTTCAGTCCCTTCTTAGACAAGTTGAGTTGCAGTGTCATTGACACTTTCATATCCCATTTCTGTTGTTGAGAAACGTTGCCGTTAGCAAGGACATTCAGCTTATCTGTCTGGACGTTGATAATTTCCTTTGGCAAACTGCACAGGTTGCATTTATCTCCAAACCACTGAAATTTGGAAAGCTTTTTCAGGGTGACCTCTGGATGGGAGCTATCGATTTTCCCTTTTCATAAAAAAAAGTTGCTGTTAGCAGTGCCCTTCAAAGTTAGAGCATTTGTGCATCAGCATTTTCTTTTGGCACGTCATACAAGGTGCATTCATGAATGGATCGCATTGAAACTTGGTATGTTTTTGGGGTTGGCCTCCAGATGGGAGCTTCTTTTATTCCCATCAAAAAAGTTGCTGTTAGCAATGACCTTCAACTTTACCCTTTTGTGCATCAACATTTTCCTTGGCACACCGCACAGATCACATTTATCATCTGATTGCTTTGAAACTTGGTGTGCTGGTTTGGAGCAACTTAGGGACCTTCGAATTGCTGATTTTGATTGAATTGAATATTGAATCGAATTGGTGAAAACGAATTAAATTTCAAATCAAATTTTGAATCAAACCTTGAATCGAACTTCAAATCGAAGCACAGTTAATGGATACGTCATCAAAAGAAAAGTTTTTTTTCTAAAATAATGCCCTCGGTTATTCAAAGACACAAAGTTGTGTGGAGTGCATTTTTTGCCTCACCACTTCCATGTTATAACTGAGAAATAAACCAATGTTGATGAACAAATCATTTATTGAAGTTGAACAGCTGAATAACTTTTCAAAGTTCGAAACTTGAAATTTTTATAAATTGTTACTGGTTGTAATGCACGATAAGTTGAAATGAACAGTTGTAGCGATAACAGTGTTTGCAGTGATCTAGCTACAACTCTTGTACAGTTACATCGTTACACACACTGTTACCACTACAAGTCAGTTGCGTTTCTACTCAGAACAATACTCAATATAAAATAATGTGATCAATTACAATCTAAACAGTCATGGTTATGGCTGAAGTATATTCGAAAATATTCAAATTTCCAATTTCGAATCGAATATTCACTTTTGAAGTGAAATTCAAATCGAATTTAGAATTTTCGCAGGTGCTTAGAGCAACCTTAAATGCCAGCTGTTGATTTTCTTTCATTTCTGCCGAGAAACATTGCTGTTAGCAATGATCTTTGAACTTTAGCCATTTCTGCATCAACATTTTCTTTGGCACACTCTGCAGGGTGCATCTATGAATGGATTGGTTTGAAACTTAGTATGCTTGTTTTGAGTGACTTCTAGAAGAGAGCTATAGATTGTCTTGTATTTCCGTCAAAAAATGTTGCCGCTAGCAATGACCTTCAACTTTGCCATTTTGTCTCTAGACAATTTCCTTTGGAACACCGCACAGTTCATGTTTACGATTTTGATCACTTTGAAACATGGTGTGCTTGTTTTCTTTTATTTCTCTCGAAAAATGTTGCTGAATGTTGCCGTTTGCAATGACTTTTGAACTCATTGCATTTACGCATCAACATTTTCCTTTGGCAAGCCATGGAGTGTGAATTTAAGAATGGATCAGTTTGAAACCTTGTATGCATGTTTGGGGTAACCTCTAGATGTGAGCAATCAGTTTTCTTCCGTTTCCGTCAAAAACCCTTGCCGTAAGCAATGACATTTAAAATTAGTGCATTTGTGAATCAACATATTCCTTTGGCACACCCTACAGGGCATAGTTATGAATGGATTGCTTTGAAACTTGGTTCAAGTTCATCAAAAATACATTGCCATAGCAGCAGACTTTGAACTTGGTGCATTTTGTGCATCAACATATACATTTGGCCTGCTCTATAAGGCACATTTATGAATAGATTGCTTTGACACTTGGGATGCATGTTCAGGGCAACCTCTAGATTAGAGCTGTCAATTTTTCCATCAAAAAGGATGTTGTTTAACACCAACCTTTTAACTTAGTGCATACGTGCAGCAACTTATCCCTTTTGCACTCCCTACAGGGCATATTTATGAATTTCCATCAAGAAAAGAAAAGAAAAACAGTGCCACTAGCAACAATCTTCATACTTAGTGCATTTGTGCATTAACATTTTCCTTTTGTATGTGCATTCATTATAGGGCTGTTTTGAAGCTTTGTATGCTTATTCAGGGTAACCTAGATAGGAGCTATCGATTTTCTTTTCATTTCCATCAGAAACTGTAGCTGTTAGCAATGACCTTTCAATTTAGTGCATTTGTGCATCAACATTCTTTGACATGGCCTACAGGGTGCATTTATCATAGGATTGTTTCAGAACTTCGTGTGCTGATTTGGCAGGACCTCTAGATATGAGCTATTGATTAGCATTCATTTCTGTGAAAAAAGTTGCCGTTTACAGTGACCTTTAAACTTATGCATTTGTGTATCAACATTCTTCCTTTAGCCAGCCCTACAGTTTACATTAAAAAATGCTTGAATTTCTCTATAGTTGGGCACACACAATGCTGTTATGTTGGAAGTTTCACCAAATAACATTGGAACCAATAATCTTTAATTTTGCCATTTCACTTATAACTTACCAAGTTCAAGTTTTTCAAGTTGAGCTACAGTGTCATTGACACTTTCATTTGTAAAATTGCATGTGGCAGGCAGTTTTTTTATTCTATTTTTTATTTTTGTAATTATTTGTTTGCCATCAAAAGTTCATTTTCTTGGTTTGTTTTATGTTTTAGGCCTCATAATCTACAGAATAGCATTGGTGGTGGTGTATTTCATCACTTGAGTGCAAGAAGGCTTTGTAGTGCTAAAGCATTGCAAAGCCTTGTTGCTCTCAAGGGACAAATTTATCAATTTTATTTACTTGGGTAAAATATCAGACATAAACCATTAACTTAACTCCTTGTATGCTACTGGTGTATATTCCTCCCAGGACAGCATTTCTCTTGTTACTGACATACATCAATGATTCCTTGTGTTAAATTTAGATGGATTTTTCATCAAATCTAGTCATGGCTACTTCACAGCAGCCATGACTAGATTTGATAAAAAAAATCTTGAAAATACTCAGCGGGTTAAGAATTAACAATTATTTTCCCAATATTTGTACCATCTATCTTTGGTAACTTGAAATGACGTTTTCTTACAAATTGCTTGACCGATTCTCACAAAATTAGGTATATCTGTCACTCAGGATGGAAAAATGCCCATGTGGAGCTCCAGGGGGGCAAAACTTATTAAAATGTATACATATACAGCTACAATTCTCTTACCACACTCTTTCAGCCTATTTTTCTCAACTATTTATTTATTTATTGGTGTTTAAGGTCACATATTTCTGCACAATGGCTAATCATGACCATGACAGTTTTACAGGGGGAGGAAGCCGGAGTACCCGGAGAGAACCACTGAGCAACGGCAAGCAACTGTCAGCTCCCCAACATACTAACTCCACACAAGCAGGGTTAGCATTGGTTGAAGACTAGTGCACCATCGACGTGCAGTATGTCTCAGTACACAATGCCACCATGCCCCCAAGTGGGCAATGGGGGTGAAGTGTCTTGCCCAAGGACACAACGCGGTTGCCGCAGGTGGATTTTTCTCAACTGATTTGATGTGACAAAACCTTCTTCGAAAATTTTGAGCTGGATGTCAGGTATCAAGTTTCACTGTCATAATTTGAAAAACATTCCTGCCATCCTGGATTTTGCCTATTATTCATTGACATTTCCTTTAGTCTGTATTTGTCATCAGGTCAACATAAAATTTCAGTGGCTGGTTATATCCTTTCCATGAAAATTCAATCTGATATTTGGAACATTTTGTTTGGAGTATTTGACTCACTTGAGGGAGCTTAACTAATCACTTGTTGTCCATTGTCATCTGTCAAAAAGTTTACATTATTGAATTTCTGCCAAAAATACTCGACCAAATTTGGTATCAAATTTTAACTTTTTTTTTTTTTTTTCTTTTTTTACACTTTGAGATAATTTAGCTGGACATACCAATACATATGTCAGAAATCACCCCAGGGGTGGAATATCCACCCAAATGATGTACTCGGTATTTCGACAAAGCAAGCACAAGGAACACACAGTATGGTTCAATGGATTGGGCTTTTTATATTGGTTCGAAGCTCACTTGAAGTTGAGAATGTTTCTTTCACATAACACAATCTAGATGCCTGGAAATTCCACTTTGTTGGTGTTTCTGTACCAAAGCATTCACCATGTACCGTGGATGGATTTCAGACAGGCTACAGGATATCCACAATCAAAAGTACAGTCGTTCATGGTGTCTGAGAATGTTGCATTCACGTGAACGATGGGTTGAGTCGCCTGCGGTACGACACTGAGAGAGGATGTTGCAACTTCTCAAACAGCGTGTCATGATATGGACGAGAAAGTTGTCCACAATGTTCATGCTTTCACGAAAAACTAAGTTTTCTAATACATTCTTTTAGATATTTTTCATGAATAAATAGTTGTTACATGCTTTTGATTGTTTTCAGTCATTTGGAAATGCTTCCCCATGACATATTAACCTATCAAAAGTTCTGCGTCAGAACATGAATTCACCCCAAAAAGCCGCCTATGGACAGAAAACGAAAAAATAAAATGATTTTTAATTGATTTCCAGCAAGAGCATGTAGACAATTTTCAGTTGCCTTTGCTTTTTTTGATCACGGTTATCTTTTTAAAATAAATTAAAATACGTGAATGTGAAGGGTTGTTTAATAATATTCTGTTGCTATTGCCAGTATTGGAGAGAAATTTAAAAACTCTGTACTGTGAATTATTCGCCAAATATAACTGACAACATGTGGAAGAGTAGGAATGTAGGTCCCAGAAAATGTTGTTGTGAAGTATAAGCCCACCCTTATCAATCATAAATTGTTAACACAGCATGCCCACCAAACCATGCAGTTAAGGAAATGTGTGAGGGGGGAGGGGGGGGGGTGTAATTTTAACAGATATATTTTCCCTCACCCCTCATACAAACTCACACAGGCACCTGTGATGGATAAAAATAATTATGCATCGATGTTTTTGATACAACATTCCTTTGTAACAGATAAAGTTAACCTTGTTTAACCCTCATTGATCGAAGATGACAATGGCCACGTACACAACTTGAGAATACTTTTTTTTATCTTTTACTTTAAAAAAAACGAATCTAGCAGTGGAGAGGAAGGGTTGTGGTGTCTGAGGAATTGACAGTTTGCTACCCATGCTTCCCTCTATGTAGGGATACGCATGCATAAGGACTTTAGAGTTCTGCAGAGGGAAGGGAGTGTGTGTGGAGGGGGGGGGGGGGGAGGGGGAGGAGCTTTCTGTTGATCTGATTTTCAAAATTCCCAGTGAATAATTAATTTCTTGTTCAGCTTTCACCCACATGCATATTTTTATTTATTATTTATTTATTGGTGTTTAAGGTCACATACTTATGTACAATGGCTAAACGTGACCGTGACAGTGATACTGGTGGAGGAAGCCGGAGTACACAGAGAGTCTAACTCTGTTCAAGCTCCGCTCAAGCAGGGTTACAGCAGTTGAAGATGTGCGCCTTAGTACTCGCCGTCATCGTGCCCCCATGTAGGCAACCAGGATAAAGTGCCTTGCCCAAGGAAACAACGTGGGTCGTCCCAGACAGGGATCGACTTGATAGAAGTCCAACAGCCTACCACTGAGCCACCACGCCCCCAATGCACATTTTTTTTTTTTACAGAACACCAACTATCTCTTGAAATTTAAACTTTCTTTATAAATGGCTGAGAATTCCGAATTCGTAATTTGCTTGCAACACTTTCGATACACTGTCAATTGGGTATTCTGTGGAGAGCGTCCATTTAGGCCATGGGCCAGGAGGGGTTACCGTGCACACCCCCCCCCCCCCCCCCCCCCCCCCCTCAGAACATTTGTACACAACATTTTTAGCTCAACTTTGGCAAAGCCAAATTTGAGCTTATGCCATGGCCAGTTGTCCATCTGTCCGTCAACAATTCAATACGGCTCGGGCTAGAGGCCATATTTATGAACCGATCTTTACGAAACTTCTTGGGTACCTTTGTTATGACTGTGGGACGAGAAGGAGTCTTTTTGGGTCCGATCCAAAATTCAGGTTGGCCGCTGGAAGCCATTTTGTACAAAATTAGGTGCAATCAGATTTTTGTGCAGAACTTCCATATGAAATTGATTTGAATAATTTTTTGTATGAATGTTTAATACCATGGGATACATCACATATAATACAGGTTTTTTTCTCGTGCGTAAATTATGCAAATTAGAATAAACTTTAATGTATTTAGTGTTGCTTTCAGCACTGTAAGTGCAAATGCCAATATGGCTCGGGCTAGAGGCCGTATTTATGAACCGTTCTTTACGAAACTTCTTGGGTACCTTTGGTATCACCGTGGGATGAGAACGAGTGTTTTTGGGTCCGGTCCGAAATTCAAGATGGCCGATGGCAGCCATTTTGTACAAAATTAAATGCAATCAGATTTTTGCACAGAACTTCCATATGAAAGCACTGATTTGAATAATTTTTTGTGTGAATGTTTAGTACCATGGGATACATCACATATAGAACGTTTTTTTTTTTCTCGTGCAGAAATTATGCAAATTAGATGAACTTTGATTTATTCAGTGCTACTTATACACTGTAAGTGCACATGTCAATACGGCTCGGGCTAGAGGCTGTATTTATCAACCGATCTTCACGAAACTTCTTGGGTACCTTTGTTATCACCTTGGGATGAGAACGAGTGTTTCTAGGTGCGGTCCAAAATTCAAGATGGCTGCCAGTGGCCATTTTGTACCGAAATTAGTTCCAATCAGTTTTTTGTCACAACTTTTATACAGCTCGTATTTATGAACTGATCTTCACGAAACTTTTTGGGTACCTTTGTTTTCACCTTGGGACAGAACGAGTGTGTTTTGGGGTGCCTTTGTTATCACTGTGCTATGAGAACAAATATTTTGGGGTTCAGTCAGACCCTCTCTGGGACTCAAAGATTTCTTTTTAAGTTTAGCATCTGACTCTCACCCACCTTTACAATACTTTACCTATACATTTGTTACAGGCTACGGTCAGTATTTATGTACAGACCGTTACAATACTTTATATGTACCTTTGTTATCAGGTCATTACCTAGATGTTTGTCATTGCTGTGTTACATACTCTATACATGTACATGTCTTAACAAGTTGAGCTACAATGTCATTGACACTTTCAGTTTTTTACCTTGGGGTATACTTAATGTGATAAAAGTTATTAACATTGGATATTTTGGGATCAACCATATTTTGGGGCCCATTATGCAAATGAGGTGACGCCATTTATGAAAAATCCATTTCCCTCAATATCTTCCTTTCTACTCATGTCAGGATGATAATTAAGGTGTCTATACTAGAGCATAGAGGTTTTTCGGTTCAGTTTCGGTTTTTGCTGCAAACTGAAAAACCGAACTGACAGGGGCCAAAAAAACCATCCATACGGTTTTTGCATACTTTGATGTTAAACTTCGAAACTTACAACAACCCCCTCATAATCTCATTTTGAAATTGACAATGAACGTCAGCAGAATGGGCAAATCCAAAAGTGATTATTTCTGTATAATTATGTCCATGTTTCAGTCGCTCCCTTGTATAAGTCGCACCCAGTATTTTCAGCCAAAATACCTCCCCTGCGACTATTACTTTTGTATAAGTCACACTCCAACTGTGAGAATAGCCGGTGGAGCCTACACAAGAACGAAAATGGCCAGTGAGTGTGGGCTTTTACTGCACGAAATTAGGTGAGTGTCGGAACACGGGAACGTTTTGGGGTTTTTTTTATATTTTTTTCATTTCAGTCATATTTTTCTCGCATTAAATGCATGAAATAAAATAATAATCAAAATTATATGGGGTTATTTACTTTGACCATTTATTCCCCATGTGATACTCGTTGATGCCATAAATCCATTTTATTTTGCACATAACAACATGAGGGAGAGTTCATACTTCGAAAGGAGGAGAGAGGTTCAGTGAGGGATCGAAGAACAGGACAGTGAATGGAGTCTCTGTATTATGGCGATGTTAAACATAACAGAAAAGTTACAAGTGAAAATTATTTATTTTATCGAAATTAAAACTGAACACAAAATAACAATAATAATAGCAGTGGTGGCGCAAGGATTTCGATTCGGGAGGGGGGGTGCTAAGTAAGATGTGGGGGTCCAAGGTCGAGATGCTCACGGCATCTCCCGAAGGTCGTAGGCCTGAGCCAGGGGTGTGGGCATGGGAGAGTGGTTTGGGATTTGTGGGCCGTGCCTCAGAAAAAAAATCACATTTGCATAATTTGGACGCCATCGGAGTGATATCGTAGCGTTTCCCACGTAATGCAAATTCGGCAGCTGAAAAAATATTTTTCGAAAAATTTCAACAAAACCATATCATGTGACTCCTCTTTGGAACGAGCTTGTCGAGCTCGTTCCAAAGAGGGGTCACATGATATGGTTTTGTTGAAATTTTTCGAAAATATTTAAAAAATATTTAAAATAATAAATTTTGAAATCGTCTGCGTTAGGTAAAAGGTTAACCCTTCGTCAACTGACTGAGTGCTAGTGAAGTGTGTTATGTCTCAGTACTGCCAGTAGGATGTAGCACGCTTTAAATAGCTCTCATGTGACATTTCTATAGCCTTTTCTAGTGAGACGATCGTGATTTAGATTAATTGAAGGGTCTGAAAATAATAGCAAAAAACTGAACCGAAACCGAGGTTTTAAAATAAAACTGAAACTGAACCTGGAAAAAAAAACCTCCATGTACTAGACTATACCTAGGTTTTCAAGGTCAAGGAATACACTGAACACATTTTTAACTTTACTGGGGCCACAGATACTCAGCAAATAAGCAAAAAAGGCTATAATTTAGGAAAAAAATGTATTTTTTCTGCATTTTCGTAACAGAAGCCAATCTTTGTCAATTGCTGACGGATATTTTATATTGATTTCACAAGTAAAATATTTTAAGGCCCAAGAATAAAATATTTGATACATAAAAGGATTTTAAAACTGCTGAATAGTAAGATACTATTATGCAAATTTGAATTACCTCCTTAGTGAAGAACTACTTTCCTTCGTAATTTCCTTTCTAATCGGATGATCAGGAATGAATAAATGACAAACAAAATTTCTATACGTAGGTTCAGTTTTGATAAGTCAATTTCTAGCACACAAAGCATACCCCAGGACTGAAGAAATATAACCCCTCAGTGCTTATGGTCTACATGTGTCTATAATATAGACACATTTAGGCTGTGTGCTATGAATGGCTACTATGCATTCTATGGCCATTGACGTAAGGTGCACCATCGTGAGTTAGGTAAGTATATACTGATTGAATGCGCTATTGTTGGTTGGGTAAGTATGTCTCAAGTTAAGTAATGTTAGATGAAGTATACTGACAGGCAGAGTGGTAATCACTCCTCATCACTGGTGTCAGTATCCATGTCTGAGTACTCTGAACATTCTGGATTATATGGCTCATTGTATTCATCATCAGAGCCGTCATCGTCACTTCCTTGTACATTATCGAGGATATCAATGAGCTGCTGTGGTAGCACATAACCATCAAACCACAATGGTTCTGTCTGTTCATTATCATTTGTTGTCCATCCATGTCCGTTCGTGGCAACTGGAATATCTCGATTTGCAATATGTGCTCTTTTCTATATTGCAACCTGAAAATTCACTCTTAAAATATGTTGTTGCAGGCTTTTCCGGCATGGTGGAAGGGATGCCTGTCAACATTATGCGAAGTGTTGAAAGTGTCATTATTCCCAAATTTCTTCTTCAGCAGGATTAAACGTGCCTCGTCAATACTGCTAAGTCGTGTTTGTCCATTCAATGCACAAGTAAATGCCTCAATGCCAGTGACAAGTTCTTCAGACACATTCCAGTCATCTCCAGTTTTAGCTAAAATGGGTACTAATTTTGGCATTTTCTGCAATATTTTTATTGGTTTAACCTTACCAATTCCCTTGAAGGCACTGGTGCTATCATATCCTGTAAAAGCATGCAGAACTAAGAGACCAGTGTAGTATTCCTGAGTATAGTTTATGGCAATCTCAGTAACATCGATGAGTCTCTTTTTGTTACCAGTTCTGGTGTTAAAAAGAATTTTCACATCCTCCATCTGCAGAACATAATGCAGCAGTTTTAAAAATACGTCACTGTCAGGACTCTTAATTCTGATATTGCGATAGCCTTTGTCTTTACCATACATTGCATATAAAATCACTCTGGAGTCCGTCTCTTCTTGTGTAGATTGCAAGCTTTCTATTTCGGTTTTAGTCACAGTCGTTCCATAGTCACTTCTCAGATTGTAAGCTGCACCTTCACACACCAGAATAACCTCTCTTCCCTTGAGTTTTGTAGCACAGGAATCAGAACTCCATACTTTGTATATCATCTGTATCAACTGCTGTTTATTTTTGTCGTTTGTAAGAAAGGTTGACCAGTTTGCTGGTTTCTTGGTGTTTTCTTCCTTGATGATTAGCTTTTCACTGCATCCCCTTCCTCTTCCTTTCCATTGACTTCACTGAATCTGCCTTATACATATCTGTGATAAAGATGGTATTGCATTTCTTTGAAATCATGTCAAATACTTTGTGGCTGATTAACTTGAAGGTTCTGGGTACCTCTCTCACATAATGAAAACAAGCATTACCATCTTCAATAACTAACGTGTAATCATCTGGTGGGATGGCTGCATCATCCATCTCTCGTAAGAAAATGGAATCCTTTTGACTTGTCTGTTTTTGCCAGAAAGCTGTCAGCTGTTCCAACAGCATATGGTACTGGAGTAAGGGGATATGTTAGTAGATGATGCAAGTCCAATTTATACCCTTCAGTCTGAGATCTCACAAGCAACTGAAAAGCAATATTTCCTTGTTGTTTATATTCAATCGCCTTGTTCCTTCCAGTAGTAACTTTCACCTTCTTACTCATGTTGGCCATTGTCTTAAGATTCAGTCTTTTCACTGGCTCAAAAAAGTTTTCCTTCTTCTCTGGGCGATCCATGATAATGTCCTCTTTTGCAGCTTTACCTGCAGTCTCTGCTCTCATGATGTCATTTTCAATGTCTGAAGGCACAAATGCCCCAGAAGATATGCACAGTAAACGATCTTCATCTACCGTGATAGGATTGACAAATCTTTCAATGGCACCTTTCCCTTTTACAACACATTTTTCACTTTTCAAAATCTCTACAGGACGTGTGGCTCTATGTTGTATTCTAAAAGTTGAACTGGAAAGCATATCAGCCATGTTCAATGTAGTGTGGAGATACTTGGAACGTTCATGAGTAGTTGCAATCCATCTTTGATAGGCCGAGTTGCTGGTCAAAATCCCAGATTTGCCTACACCACTACCGCCAGCCCCACCGTGAGACTTTGCTTACTTCACAAAAGTTTCTTCCATAGTCTTGTCAACAGCACATCGATTTCTGGGTATAAATGACCTAGCGACACTGATGGCTCCTTTTTGAAGAAGCTCCTTTGCTCCAGGGTTAGAATGTTCAATATTGGCTAGAAACACTGATGAATATGTCAAATATCGGGCATAATTCTGTCCACCAAAACTGTAAAATAAGTCTGCCATGCTGTGCAGGCTATACATATATAAAGAAATGTCATTCCATTTGAATAAGCAGCAAAATATGCCAAATGTGGTTCCTATACGACATCCAAAACTGCTGTTTTCCCCAGGTGACCCTGAGCAACCTTACCGCGGAAGTCTATTTACCCGTCTAAATACTTATTCACAGAATCGTCCTGCATGACATTAGCTAAATTTTCCTTTCCAGGTGATTGAACAAGTGTACTGAGCGTTGCTGTTGTTGCTTCACACAGATTTGCAAATGGGCTTTGCTCATTGATGCTCATTAAATATTGTTCGAGTAGTAAGCGTTCAAGACTCTCTAATATGACTTTATGGCATTGCATTGCTCGGTCATAATGTTTACCAGAAATTACTCCAGACAAGGAACCAGACGATATTGGGCCGGCTTCGAGCATTATATCTGATAATCCAGAGTCCTCCATTTTCTTTCCAATCATTTTGAAATAAGCACATGCTAAATGAAATGTTCCAATCAGAACAATATGTTTCTTATATTTCTCTGGATAATTAAATATAAGTGGGTATGCCTTCATACACACCTCCAAATCAAATGTTGTTATTGTGTATTCCTGACCTGCTTCTCTAGTGGCTACCTCAGAATATCGTAAATAGTCTTGTACTGTTTTATAGTAAGTGATACTGTGATTTATGACAGGGTAGTAGTCGATAGTTGTCAGTTTGACTGGTTTCACACCAGTAGCCGATATAAAGCCATTCCATCCTGGCAGCTCTTGTTGCATTCTCATCGTGCTGCTTTTCTGCATACGGAGAAGAATCCAAGTAAGCTTTATTTTCATGGATGCTTTCTTAGCTGTCTCATAACTTGGCAATGTCCAATTTGTTATTTTGAAGTCTGGACTCTTACGTTGTGTAACATAACAATCTGGAAGTGTCTCCTCTGAAATTATCTTGAGTGAGCTTTCCTTATTTTTGCAAAATGTTGGAATCTCAGGCTGGGTACCTCCTTGCTCATCAAGGCTTCCTTCAATATCTTGCATCATGATACCATGTGCAGTATGTACCTAGTCAAATCCTATCAAGTTATTTATCAACTGATCAAAATAGTCAAATTCAGAATGAAAAATCGACGGAGCTGATGGATTACGAATTATCTGAGTAGAGAGTAGTTCAGATGTGTGTTGAACTGCCTTGGCTATAGCTGTTTCTAGCTCTAATGAGAAAGAGTAACTCTCTGGATGTCCAAATCTGTGGATAAGAGTTATGAGTTCAGCACTTCGAAACAAATGTATCAGTGTCATGCTGATGAGTATATGCTTAGGAAGTTTCCACTGACCATTAGTAATTGCCCTTAGGACATATTGTCCGATAGAGTATGCTAGTCTGTTGACTTTTGTAGTGTGACCACTGGACTTCCCGCTCAGAAGATAACAAAAAAACAACCGAAGTTCCACAGGAATAACTTCATCTAAGTTGATGTTTTCCAGATAGGATGCCATTGGTGGCCAATGTAAGCTGCTGGACTTCTCAAATGCATCAAGCACAAGCTTTCTCAAATATTTTGCCACCTCTAAAACCATATCTGACGTGCCTAATTCATATGCATATTTGATTGCAAGACCAGCTTCAGTGTGTGAATTGTACACCAAATACGATTGGAATTTTCCCTTGTTATCTAGTTCACAAAATGCTAAATTCTGTCCTTAAATCTCATGCTTTTGTAGCTTATTTTTCAGTTTTTCACTTCTGTAATTAGGATTGTGAAATGGGGATGTCCTCAAGGGCTTTGGTATAAAGGTTGCACAGATCACTCAGTTTCAAAACTCTCTTTTCAATTAGAATATTTTGATCAATAACATGACATACATTTGCAAATGTGTTACGATGTGCCTCCTCAAGCTCTTCTTGTTGTATTTTCTGACAGTCGTGTTCACTTCTCCACGAGGAAGGATGCTTAACCCTTTACCTAACGTAACGGCCAAAACCGGCCAGCGCTATTCTCAAAAATCGCCAATTAATTTTCATTATTTTTTTCATTTTTTGTCTCAAAAACATAGGTTATGACCCCTCGTTGGAACGAGCTCGTCGAGCTCGTTCCAACGAGGGGTCCTAACCTATGTTTTCGAGACAAAAAATGAAAAAAAATTAGTTATTCAAGAATTATTTTTGCAAGTGTCGTCTGCTTTTCATGTTAGCTAAAGGGTTACTGTAATTAGCTCGACAGCTTCTATGATATCTTGCTTCACATGCAAATAAGTCAACAACCCTTATCCTTCTTGAAAGAGTCTTATCGTTTTTACTCTCAGCAGCATCCACAACAGTTTTCCATGCATCCGACACAAATTTAACAGTACCTTCAGTGGTCCAAGCACCTTTTTCCTTTACTTTCTTTTTACCTTCCTTGTTGCAAAATATACAGTCGGGTGAATAAAGTTTTTTCCGAATCACCTGATGATCAACGTTTTTCTCTTGAAGAACATGGTTCGGGCCCAGAAACACTTGTACTCAATCGGTCCAAGTTCATTGTGAAATGTTGATAGCAATCCCTATGGTACCCATGATCTTCACATATTTTATCTGGTATCAAGGCGCATGCTTCATCCATTCTGTGTACTGAAAGAAGGGGCTGAGATTGCCGTTTTTCACATATCTCTTTCAGTCTATCTAGTCGAATTTAAGGTGCTTCAAGATCTGAAAAGTATTTAAATGATTCACACTTTGAGCTAGGAAAGTGCAGAACACATATATGTCTCTTCTTATTGTATACATCAGTAGATGTGGAAGCTTTCCGCTTTTTAGATTGCATCATGAAACATCAACACTGGACTAAAAATAAATATAAAATAACTATCAATAGTATAAAGATGTTTAATGTATAGTCCTTGGACCACGAAAGGTTAGTGTACACCACCACCCAGCACACCCCACCCCACCTACCCCACTTCACCTCCAGAATAATTGTACACAATACTTTTCATCTTGGGATATGCTTTGTGAGATAAGAATTGACATCGAAAACTAAACCTACGTATAGAAATTTTGTTTGTCATTTATTCATTCCTGATCATTCCGATTAGAAAGGAAATTACGAAGGAAAGTAGTTCTTCACTAAGGAGGTAATTCAAATTTGCATAATAGTATCTTACTATTCAGTGGTTTTAAAATCCTTTTATGTATCAAATATTTTATTCTTGGACCTTCAAATATTTTACTTGTGAAATCAATATAAAATACCCGTCAGCAATTGACAAAGATTGGCTTCTGTCACGAAAATGCAGAAAAAATACATTTTTTTTCATAAATTATATCCTTTTTTGCTTATTTGCTGAGTATCTGTAGCCCCAGTAAAACTAAAAATGTGTTCAGTGTATTCCTTGACCTTGAAAACCTAGGTATAGACACCTTAATTATCATCCTGACATGAGTAGAAAGGAAGATATTGAGGGAAATGCATTTTTCATAAATGGCATCACCTCATTTGCATAATGGGCCCAAAAATATGGTTGATCCCAAAATATCCAATGTTAACAATTTTTATCACACTAAGTATACCCCAAGTTAAAAAAAAATGTTGTGTACAAATGTTCTGGGGGAGGGGGGGGGCATGTTAACACCTCCTGGCCCATGGCCTAATTGTTTCCAACCACACTTGCCTCTCCCATAGTTCCTTCATAAGAACGACTGCGATTGATAGTAGGCCAAAAATTCTCTAAATGAAAACGTCATTACTTCTGCCTTCTCAATGTTTGAAGTCTTGAATCAACCTGCATGATCTTCTCGTCAGTCTTCGAAAACGAAAATCACGCAATGCGCATTTTTAAATACTTCTTGTATTGTTGCAAAATGAATTGATAAAAGGGAGGGGGTGGGGGAACAGATGAATGAACATCATCTCATCCTCTGAGTATCTGCATTCTAATATTTAATTGCCACCTTATGGCAGTAGAAGGTGCGACTTAATTACTGTTGATTGCCTACTACAAGCACTGAATCAGCCGTCACACATTACAGTTCTGCAGAAATCACGATACACTACCATGCATCAGATGTGAATCTATGGGGATTTGCTGCGCTTACCTTACACGCTATTATTTTAAATTATTCATTTCACCTGGATGAGGGCATTTCTTTTTTTATTAAAGACAAGTTTGTTGACACCGTTCAGATGAAAATCAGCAAAATGACGAATTAAAATCGCCAAATGCGCCGGTTCTGCTTCAATAGAGAAACATACTCGTAAAATCTGTACCGATTTAGTGATGTTTTTGGGTTTATGGTGCTAGATAAAGGTCGCGATTTTTGAAAGCCCGATAAAATTTCGGGAGTCGCAAGCTTAAAATAGGGTCGGTCGGGTAGCCCAAACCAAAACAGCTTTTTTCTTTGGCCTTATGACAAAAATTCTTTGAAAATCTTCTTTAGATCCACCAGTCAGAATCTTTTGATATTTGGTATATGTATATAGCATCCATACAGGGGGCAGATTCAAGTGTTTTGTTCAAAACCAGTCCCTGCATCTATATTTGGGCTCTCTGTGGGAGCCTGAATGTTAACTTAGGGCAATATGAGGAATATTCTTTAAAAATCTTCTTCAAATGCACCAGTCAGAATCTTTTGCTATATGGCATGCAGCATCCTTAGGGGTTGAAGTTGCATGTGTCCGTCCGTGTGTGTGTGTGTGCGTCCGTGTGTGTGGGTGTGTCCGAGCCAATAACTTGAAAACTGTTAGGGCCACAGTCATCAAACTGCACACAATTATAAAGGACCATGGGAGGATGTGTCACACACCATAGCTGGGTTCGTACCTTTAAGGTCAAGGTCACATTTCAAGGTCACACTAAAAATCGGTCAATATTCGTGTCTCAGCCATAACTCAGAAACGAGTACAATTGTTAAACTTTTTACAAATGTTAAGGACAGTCAGAAGGTGTGTCGCGTATAATAGTTTCTGCCGCATCTGCAAGGTGAAGGTCACAATTGACCTTCATATGTTCAGGGTCACAAATCGTGTCTCAAGCATAACTCCAAAACTATTAGGGCTACAATCATCTAACGTTGCTCAATTATAAAGGACAATGGGTGGATGTGTCCCACACCACAGCCAGGTCTTTAAAGTCAAGGTCAAGGTCACATTTCAAGGTACACTGAAAATCATCAATATTCGTGTCTCAGCCATAACTCAGAAACGAACCAAAGTACAAATATTAAACTTTTTACAAATTTTTTTGTTTGATGGAGGTCAAGGTCACAGATCAAGGTCATTGCCACGAAGGGGGCATAGTCACTTCCGAGTGAATCTCTTGTTTGTTCAAATCCAGACCCTGCATTCAGGTTTGTTCCCTGGGTTTATATTTGGGTTCCGCGTGGAAGAACGAAGTTACCTAGTGCAAGCATCCTTATGAGGATCAGATTGAAGTTTGTTCAAAGCAAGTCCCTGGGTTTATATTTGAGCTCCCTATGGAAGCCTAAATTTTTACTTAGTGCCACATAATGAGAAGTCCTTAAAAAACTTCTTATTCCGATTCACCAGTCAGAATCTTTTTTATATTTAATATTCAACAACATCCTTGGGAGATCCGATTCAAAATTGTTCAAATCAGGTCCCTGGTTCATCTTTGTGCTCCCTATGAGAGCCCAAATTTTGATTTACTGCGGAAAGAGGACATTTTTTCAAATCTTTATCTTCAGATCCACCGGTCAGAATCTTTTGACATTCATGAACTCAGCATCCATTAAATTAAATTTTGTTCCAATCAAACCCCTGGGTTCACATTTTGGCTCCCTGTTGAAGCCCAAAGTTTTAGGTGGTGGTGTGTTGCTTGCATGGTTTTTAGTTCCACCTTACAAAATATCAGCGGAGCGTTTCTAATGCTTAGTTGTCTGTCGTCTGTCCGTCCATTGTCAACATTTAGTTTGTCTGGGCCATAATTTCTTAACCACTGAATATTTTTTAACAAAACTTTGTAACTGTATGTATTGTCACTGTGTATTGAAGCCCAAAGTTTTAGGTGGTGGCGTGTTGCCTGCATGATTTTTTAGCTCTGCCTTACAAAATATCAGCGGAGAGTTTCTAATGCTTAGTTGTCCATCATCTGTCCAAACATCGTCAACATTTAGTTTGTCTGGGCCATAATTTCTTAACCACTGAATAATTTTTAACAGAACTTTGTGTATCCATGTATTGTCACTAGACAGTGTGCCATCAGTCGTAAAGAGGTCTCTACCCTCGAGGTGAAGGTCATGGTCACCATTACTAGATTTGATGAAAAATATCTTGAAAATACTCACTGGGTTAAGAGTTAACAATTATTTTCCCAAAATTTGTACCATCTATCTTAGGTAACTTGAAATGACCTTTTCTTATAAACTGCTTGACCGATTCTCACAAAATTTGGTGCATCTGTCACTCAGGATGAAAAAATGGCCATGTGGAGCTCCACGGGGGCAGAACATATGAAAACGTATACATATAAAGCTACAATTCTCTTACCACACTCTTTCAGCCTATTTTTCTCAACTGATTTGATGTGAAACAAAACCTTCCTCAATAATTTTGAGCTAGATGTCAGGTATCAAGTTTCACTGTCATAATTTGAAAAACATTCCTGCCATCCTGGATTTTGCCTATTATTCATTGGCATTTCCTTCAGTCTGTATTTGTCATCAGATCCACATGAAATTTCAGTAGCTGGTTATATCCTTTCCATGAAAATTCAATCTGATATGCGGAATGTTTTGTTTGGACTATTTGGCTCACCTGAGGGAGCTTAACTAATCACTTGCTGTCCGTTGTCGTCCATCAAAAAGTTTACATTATTGAATTTCTGACCAAAATACTTGACCAAATTTGGTATGGTTGTTCCTTACATATCAATTCAAGTTTGTTCAAATCAGAATGCCACGTTCACAGGAGGCACCACAAGGGGGCATAACTCTGTTAGCACCCTCACATTTTTAACAAAAATTTAAAAATCTTCCTTAGAACCACAAATAGGAATCTTTTGATATTTGGTATCCAACATCCTTAGTGGGATGAGATTTTCATTTGTTCAAGGCAGGTACCTGGGTTCTTATTTGGGCTCTCCATGGTAGCCCAAATTTTAACTTATGACAAAAATTCTTTAAAAATCTTATTCGGATCCACCAGTCACAATCTTTTGATATTTGGTATACAGTGGTGTGTTGCTTGCATGATTTTTAGCTCCACCTTACAGGGGCGCGGTGGCTCAGTAGGTAGAGATGCAGGCTGCAAGCCGAGAGGTCCTCGGTTCGATTCCCACCTGCGACAACCGCGTTGTGTCCTTGGGCAAGACACTTCACCCTTCTTGCCTACATGGGGGCACGATGATGCTGTGTACTAAGGCGTACGGCACGTCGATGGTGCACATCTTCAACCAATCTAACCCTGCCTGTGCCACGGTGCAGAGTTCAGAGTTACGATGTTGGGGAGCTGACAACTGCTCGTCGTTGCTCGGTGGTTCTCTCTGGGTACTCCGGCTTCCTCCACCTGTAAAACTGTCACCGACATGATATGACCCTGGCTGTTAATGTGTCATTAAACCCAAATAATGATAAAAAAAAAAGAAGCTCCACCTTACAAAATATCAGTGGAGCGTTTCTAATGCTTAGTTGTCCATCGTCTGTCCGTCCATCATCAAGATTTTGTTTGTCCGGGCCATAATTTCTTAACCACTGAATATTTTTTAACAAAACTTTGTAACTGTATGTATTGTCACTAGACAGTGTGCCATCAGTCATTATGAGGTCTCTACTCTCAATGATTGATCTTGTTTATACTTGAAACAGTTGCTGACTATAACCAAAGGCTGTGTCATGAGCTTGACCCAAGGTCATATTCTCATGGTCAAGGTCACATTCGAGAAAATTTTGATATATTCTATTCAAAAAAAGGAGGAGATATTTGATAAAAGTGAGATATATGAAGAAATATATTTATATTTTCATCAAAAAGACAGTTGAGGCATTGCACTGTGAATGATTTCAGCGATAGTTGGGTGTCTAGCAAGCACACGTTCCACACACTGGGCTATAGAAGACATGGATGGTCAGTCAGAGAATTTACCACATTCAGTCCAAAATCTCAATACCTTGTGAATCCTCCTCGGTTCTCGAGACAAGCGCAGATCCGACGTAGCATACTCCTCACCAAACGTACAATATCAGCTTGACTGATGTTATTCCATTCTTCCTGCATTGCAGCAGAGAGTTCCTGGACAGGGGGCTGTTGGTATTGTCGTAGGCACCTGCCAAGCATATCCCAGACATGCTGGATTGGTGAAAGGTCTGGACTTGGTGCTGGCCAAGGCAGTGTAGTGATGTTCTGCTCCTGGAGGAACCCTGTAGCGACACAGGCCCTGTGTGCTCTTGCATTGTCATCGTGGAAAATGAATCAACGGCTGTGATGTCGCTCAAATGGCACCACATGAGCTGCTAACATGTTGTTACGGTAATACTGCCCTGTGACACACCCTTGGATGACATGTAATGCTGTTCTGCTTGTCATGGTTATGCCTCCCCATACCTTAATTGATCCACCACCAAAACGACCATGCTGCCTAATAGTTACGTCATGGTATTGTTTGACCTCAATTCATCGGAAAACATGACGTTGCTCCTAGTGCTGTTGTGCTCCACACCAATTATGCCTTGCTGCATGTGACGTTCAGTCAAGCGTGGAATTATTCGGGGTCATCGAGTGTACAAATTGCAGCTGTGTAGGCGATTTCGGATAGTCTGACCACTGATTCGCACATCTGTTGCTCGGTGCAACTGCTGTCCAATTTCTTATCAACCTACCCACAGTTGTTTACTACAGGCTTTCACTAAGTGGAAGTCCCTAACTCGGATAATATACTCTCTATTTTTGTCTTTCCCAAGCAATTTGGGAAAGAAAAGTGGTGCAAAAGCACCAAGAAAAAATAAGCCAAAACTGGGTCGAGTGCAACTGGCGCAGACCCAGTACGGGACGCTCTCTTCCAAGTACAACTCCACGACTTCCGTTGCCAGTGCGCATATGCATCGCTAATGACTCATTCTTTTTTTATCTGAGACACGTGAAGGATGTGTCTCCGCCATATGCATTATGAAACAGTGATAATTCAACTCGTCGATAATGGTTTTCCTGTGACTGGAATTATGGATCTGAATATCGTATAATAACAGGACTGTATTTTATATATTTATACCCCCCGCAAACAAAGTTTGGGGGGGGTATATAGGAATCACCCTGTCCGTCTGTCCGTCTGTCCATCCATCGTAAGTGCAACTCCTCCTAAACCGTTTGAAGAATTTTCATGAAACTTTACGCAATGGAAGAACTCCATATGGGGATGTGCATGAAGCAATATAATTCCGTTCTGACATTTCCAAGGGGAGATAATCTGTCCGTCTGACCATCCTTGTAAGTGCAACTCCTCCTAAACCGTTTGAACAATTTTCATGAAACTCTACACAATGGAAGAACTCCATATGAAGATGTGCATGAAGCAATATAATTCCGTTCTGACATTTCCAAGGGGAGATAATCTAACTTATACCGTCTGTCCATCCTTGTAAGCGCAACTCCTCCTAAACCATTTGAAGAATTTTCCTGAAACTTTACACAATGGAAGAACTCCATATGAAGATGTGCATGAAGCAATATAATTCCATTCTGACATTTCCAAGGGGAGATAATCTAACTTATACCGTCTGTCCATCCTTGTAAGCGCAACTCCTCCTAAACCATTTGAAGAATTTTCCTGAAACTTTACACAATGGAAGAACTCCATATGAAGATGTGCATGAAGCAATATAATTCCGTTCTGACATTTCCAAGGGGAGATAATCTAACTTATACATTTCAGGCACGGGGGGGGGGGGGGGGGTATCACTTTGTGAGTTTGCTCACAGTACCTCTAGTCTCGTTTTTATTTTCAACCACCTTTTCATTGTATTTTATATATTCTCGTGGTTCGCGCGTGACTTTCGCGTACCATGCAGTTCGGACATAAAATATTTTGGTTGTTAAATTTATGTTATCCTTTTGGATATTATTATTATTATTGGAGTTATGTGCCAATGGGGGGGGGGGGGGGGGGGGGGTGGCTGTATGGACAGGATTTCTCCTCTCTGTTGAGTGCAGAATTTCTGGGTTTTTTGGTCCCTGTCGGCTGTCTGGGTTCAGTTGTGTTCCCTCCGGTCCTTTTTCTGCCACCTTTCTCTCATAGTTGGGGGTGTTCTACTTTCTACATCTGTTGAGTTCACCTTTTTTCTTCTACTGCTCTCACCTCTGTTATGCCCAGGACTGATCCTTGAGGGCAATGCCTTTTGCCCAAGCTTGTGGTGCGTTCTCATGGCCGTTCCTCTTGCACCCATGGGGGTGGGGGAACGCTGTTGTTTGGGGCCTCCCAACACGACCACGTCTGGTGAGAGTTATACCCCTGCCGTGGGAGTTGTGTAGTCTTTTTCTGTGGTGTATACTGTGGGAACTGTTGAGTTGTCTGGTGAAGAGATGCCTGGTTCCGGGACTGTGGTCCCTCTCCAATCGACATCTGAGGCTGTCACTAGGGTTGTGAGTCCTCCTTTGGAGCCCGGCTCGGTTGCTCACTCCCCTTTTTCCACTAATTTCAACAGCTCCCGTCGTATCTGCTGCTACTTGCTGTTCCATCTGCAACGTCATCGGTCACCGTTTCGGCTGGCCTCGGCTTATCCCTGCAGGGGTCTGCAGTGATGTCTGGTAGTGTGGACATGGGGCATCGGCCTCAGCCTTCCCTGACTTCAACTCAGCGAAGTCGGAAGGGGCTGCCAACCGGACCCTCTGCTGTGGCCTCTGAGCCATCGAGCACAGCAGTTTTATCCCTGCAGGGGGTCTGCAGAGATGTCTGGTAGTGTGGACATGGGATATCGGCCTCAGCCTTCCCTGACTTCAACTCAGCAAAGTCGCAAGGGGCTGCCAGACAAACCCTCTGCTGTAGTCTCTCAGCCGTCGAGCACCGCAGTTTTTTCATTGGATTTGGATGTTCATGGTGGGGCCACCATGAACTCTGTGGTGTTTCTGTCCATGCACTCTGGTCCCATGACCAGTTTTGCGGGACCAACGCCTTTTGTGCAGCCTGGACCATCTGTCCCTCAGACGTCCGCGGCGACTCTCCTGAGTTCCCGATCTGTAGATCCTTGGGGTATGTCATACCCCTATACACATCTGCCTTCAGATGTTTCGGCTGCCACCCGTCGCCTAGCGTCGGGTGTATTTGAGGATCATGACCCTTTGCTGGTTAAAAAAGTCAGGAGTGAAGCCACTTTGCCGTTTTGTTCCTGCATCAAACCGGCTAACACTGGCCATGAGCTTAGGCAGGCCCTCTCCTTGCAGGTACTTTCCAAGAGCAAGAGCCTTCCCATTGCTTCCAGTGAGGCTACTAGTGGTTTTGAGGCGCCCCCTGCGGCGCCGCCTCCCGGGATTGAAAGCATGCCGCTTTCTGATCCCTCAGGTGTGCCTACACCATGGAAGGCATTGGCTGGTTTGCCCATGATGGGCTATGTGTCTTCCGACTCAGGGGATGAGTACCTGACATTGAGAGCCAACAGTCTTCTGACTTGGGGGCAGCTTTTGACTTTGTGTTTGGGTTCCTTCCAGATCTCAAACCAGCCGATCATCGGTCGCGTGTCTACAGCCTGTGGAGCAACCTGCTTCTGGGTGCTTTTGACCATGCCAGTCGGTACAGGTGGTTGAAGCGTTTGCAGCTTCGGACTCTATGCTGAGTTCCAAGGCTATGAAGACTTCATTCTTCACCAGGGTTGACACTTTTTTGCCTCCAGTGCGATATCGTTCCTACTATTCCGCCAATCCATCAGTCTGCCAGACTTTATCAGTCTTGGATCAGGACTCCACCTCCCTCGGGCTTTCCAAGCCCAAGTCGGCCGTTATTCCTATGGCGACTTTGGAGTTCCTGTTGGGCTTATCGAGAGAGATGCTGGGCATACTTTCTCTCTCAGGTCACAGCGTCCCTACTTTAGCTACTTATCTGCCTCCAGATAAGTTTGACAACGTACAGGCTCCTTTGCGTGTGCTGTCGAAGGCGCTCATTCATCTTACTCACACGCATGCCTGTAACACGGCTAACTTGGAATTAGCTCGCGGGATGCTGTGTTGGACACAAGTCATTCCCTTCCTCTCTGTACCTTGCTCTTCGATCTGCTTCTTTGGCGGGTACTGTTCCATGGTTCCATGGCGACGGTCCGGTATGACGTCCTACGTCTTTCCAAATATCAGCTGCTTCTTCGTCAGCTTGATCAGCCTTCTGTTGGAGGCAGGGGCCATCTAAAGCCTAACAAGCACCCTTCTGCTTCCTCTGCGAAGCCAAGGGCTGATCCTCCTGCCGCCGCTTCTAATTCTTACTTCTTACTCACGGGGTAAGGGTAAGCATCGGCAGGCTAGAGGGAGGACTCAGGATTCTTCTTCGGGGCTCGAAATGAAGGTCCTCACCTCGATTTGTCCCAGGTTGGAGGAAGGATATCAGAATTCGCAGACCATTGGGCCACATTCACATCCAATCCTTGTGTGTTAGATGTTGTTCGGTCCGGGCTGCGAATATTCTTCCGGAGGCACCCCACTCTTGTCGAGAGTGCCTCTTCCAACACAAGTTCCTTCAGACGTTTCACGTTGGGAGCTTTTGATCACAGAGATAGACAATCTCCTTCAAAGGGGGCGATCGAGGTCGTCAAGAACATTCATTCAGTGGGATTTTATTCCTGCCTGTTCTTGGTGCCGAAGAAGGACGGCCGACTCTGACCGGTTATCGATCTGAGTATCCAGAACCAGTCTATCATTGCTCCCAAGTTCAGCATGGATACTTTCAGGTCAGTTCGCCGTTCCATTCATCAGGGAGATTTCGCTTCAAGCATCGACCTGCAAGACACTTACTTTCACGTTCTGATTCATCGGACATCGTGAAAGTTTCTCAGGTTCACTTTTCTGGGGTGAGTTTACTAGTTCAAGGCCATGCCTTTCAGCCTCGACCTGGCTCCTTGGGCCTTCACCCGACTGATGTCGCATGTGTTAGCCTTCCATCCCTCACAGTCTAGGGTTACTACTTCGACATATCTAGACGATATTGTCCAGAAGCATTCCAATGATGCCTTCAGTCAGATGTCGACACACTGTTGAGCCTGCTCACATCACTATGGTTCAGTCAATGAGGAGAAGTCGGACCTGGTCTCTTCTCAGTCGTTTTGTCATCTGGGGATGCACTTCCATACTCAGCTGATTATGGTGGCAGTTTCCTGGGCAAGGGCTGTGATTCTCTCAGCTTTTGCCCTGACTCTGTCCCAGTCCACGTCTGCGGCAGTTCGGTTTATTCTCCGACTGCTCTGTCTCTGTGGTTCGGTGACAGATCTCATTCCTCAAGGTCGGCTGCATATCAGACATCTCCAACACTTTCTGCTCAGTCATTGGTTACCGAATGTCGATCCTCTGGATCTGGTGCTTCAGTTACCAGAATCTTTTCATCGTCACCTTCTCCCCTTCTTCGTTTCAATTTTGGTCCAGCTAGCCAATTCAGTATGGCCGCTATGGTAGCCATATTGAATTTGGTTTCTGTTCAATAACTAATGAATGCTGACCCGAATCATTTTTATTATTTAATTATGCAATGTTGGTGTCTACAAGAAGCTTCCTTTCTATTTTGGACTAGCCAGTTGAACCAAGATGGCCACCATTGGCCAATTCATTATGGCTTCCATGGCAGCCATCTTGAATTTAGTTTCCGTCAAATAACTAATGAATACTGACTCAAATCAATTTCAATTTTTGGTTTTGCATTATTTGTGTCTAGAGGAAGATTCCTTTTGATTTTGGATCAGCTAGCCAATTCAACATGGCTACCATGGTGGCCATATTGAATTTGTTTTCCGTCCAATAACTTTTGAATGCTGACTCAAATCAATTTTTTTTTATGCATTATTGTTGTCTACAGGAAGCTTCCTTTTAATTTGGTTATGCACCTGAGAGACTTTCCTACCCTTTTATGACACTGTCGGGGGCATATGCCACGCTTTGCATTGCTCTTGTTTCAGTTTTTGATCTCATTCCAATGAGGGTCATGAGCTAGGTTTTTAAAGCAAAAATTTAACAGCTTACATTTTTAAAAAAAAATTGTTGTTGTAACTGTTGGCTTCTGGCTGTGTCATGTACAGAGTTAAATATGTCAGCTGTAAAACATAATTGAAATTCAAGTCTTTGTTATATTGGAGTGTCAAAGATTTATGCTAATTAATTTGGATTTTGAAGTTAATTTGCAAGCACCAGTAACAGAATATAGTGTTTTATTGCATGCTGTTGTCAGTTAATAAAGTCACTTTCTATTCATTACTTTAAATAATTCTATAAACTAATACAATTGGACCTAATTAGAGTAAAATTAAGCTGGTAGCAATTTATAATTCACTGACTTAAAATAATTACTTTTTGTCTTTTACTGCTGTAACTCTGTCATTAAAATTTTAGTCATTTTAAACAAAAATAGTTTTGTGAAGTGAAAATCTCTTCATTGTTATAACTGAGTAACTTGAGTGGGAAAGAATGGGAAAAGATGTATATAATGTAGTGAAGTGGGTAAACACAAAAATGGGAAGGTAACTCAGATGGCTGAGTAATGAATATTTTTGAAAGTGTAGCGAGGCATTAATCCTTCTGCTGACATGGTTATATGACCCCACTTGCAGAAAAATATTTTTGAATATCTTGCTAAAATTTTTCGGTTTTTTTGCGTCAAAAATATAAATATGACCCTTCCTTTGAACAAGCTCAATGAGCTTGTTCCATTGAGGAGGTCATAGGCTATATTTTGGAGGCAAATATTGCCAAAAAAAAAGACATAAAAAAAAAATCAATAGAATTTGAATGGCAATTTTAGCTTAACTGAAAGTCTATTTTCAGATTTTAACTTCTGAAAAAAAATTCTCAAACTTATCTGCACACACCCTCTCCAGTAAATTGTAAGATATATTCAAATAAAATACAACTTGATTGTAAGGAAACCACTGGTATTGCCAAGTGGGATTGTGACATCTTATGCAGGGTTCCCACGGGGCCATGTATTCAAGGAATGGCCTTGAATTCAGCATGTTGTGGTTCAAGTACTTGAAATCCTGGAAAATGGTCAAGGAAGCCTTGAAAATCCTTGACTTTTTGCGAAATAAAAACGTTCCGACGATATGGGTAATTAACATCCTCTATTGTTAGGTGCACTAGTGATCATATATCATCATTTATGGCAGTAAGACCTTGAAAAGCATTGAAGTTGGTTGCTGTAAGGCCTTGAAAAATGCTATAAAATGTCGAGAAATGGCCTTGTGTAGCCTTAAATTTGATCAGTCCTTGCCTCGAGGAACCCACCCTGTCATGAGTTTGAGCATTGGCCTTTAAACCATAAGGTCAATGGTTCCATCCTGACTCTCGCCATCTGCATTTTTTTGGGGGGGGGGGCAAGACACTTAATCTCAATTGTACTGTTGAAACGATTAATGCCATTTGGATTTTTATTAATCGCCGGGTGGTAGTCGACGATTAATCAACTAGTTGGTTATCCAATATCAGATGCTAAACTAAGCAATACATTATACAATACTGTGGTTTTAACTGAATTCATGGCTGGATTGGCTTCCAAATTATGATGCAGTTAATGGGTCTAAGTTGAACTCTAACTGGGTAACTGCGCGACACTACCACAGCCGATGTCTCCATGTCCTTATGACCAAACAAGCGGGTCCACAAAAAATACATTGGTCTAATAATATATCTTTGGTGTTCCAATATTCGGTTCTGTCAAGTATTTTCAAGCGAAATTGAACTTTTCCCCCCAAATTCTATTGTATATTGTGGTCTAATAAGAAATTTCGGCACTTTGTTATTGTGCTAAAAAACTTTGATTTGAAAGCAGAAAACAGGTCACTGAAGAAGTGTACACTGATGACTTGATTGTTCCATGACGTGCATAACATAATCAACCCCCAATGAAAAGCAAAACAAACTATAAACAATAACCTCATTGAATATTGAATACATCGCATGACCAAACAGTGCAATTTGTTTGGTCAGTATGTGCACTATGTAATGCGAGTTGTAAAACTTCATTCAGTAGTAAATATCATTATGTGACGTTATGTTTTCTGACCAATCTTATTACAGCAACATTTACCCAAAACAAGAACATGTTGAAAAAGCATGAACATCTGTAGAGAGCTCTTGTTTCCAATGTAAATGCGCGAGTGCGATTCGCGCACCTCAAATCGAAAGCACTGAATTAATTTTAATAAAATTGAATTAAATTTCTTAGAAGTTAAACAAAGTGGAAACATCAAGGCTTTAGAGAATATACTGAAGTGACTAATTGACGAGCGATTCACTAATCGGTTAATAGATTTGTTTAGTACTAATCGTGTCGGCGTCAACTAGTCGAAAAATCGTTTCAACACTACTGCCCAATTGCCCATGTGGGAGCATGGTGGCACTGTGTACTGCCTGTTGATGGTACACTTGCTCTCAACTGCTGCTAACTCTGCTTGTGCCATGTTAGTAAATTGGAGGGTATGATAGTTGCTTGCTACTGCTTGGTGATTCTCTCCAGGTCCTCTGACTTCAGCAACCCGTAAAACTGACCTAATACGATGAGGAGCTGGCTGTTAAAAGTGTCATTAAGCTCCCAACAAAAAAATTGCAAGTAGTTTAATAAACATTTTGCATGTCTTACATAATTATTCTAAACTAGATACTGAACAAGTTCAATTTCATTTTTTTTTCACAGGGATTTACTGGCAAATTCAACTTTTCAACTTCTAAGAGCAAAGCTCATGTGGGTGGGATGTTCTGTATAGAAATTTCTTAAGCCTTTTTGGTGGCCTACCTTTTCTCAAATGGTATATAGGTATATTTAATCTACATTAAGTGTTTTGCATCCACAAGGAATAACCATTTTATATCCTGATAGGGGAACAGACATTTTACATAGGGTCAAGGTCAAGTTCTGCATCTGCATTAAACTTTGAGCATTAACTTAACATGTGTAATACATAACATGTTCTCAGAACATCATAGTTTTATACTAGTGGCATAGCAAAGCTCAATGAAGTTGGTGTGGTAAGGGAGGAGATAAAATTAATTTTTCCCCCACTTCATTTTCTGTTTTGCTTTTTGGTTGAGTTGTATTAACAACCAAGGCCAAGGGTTTGGCAACGGCCATCAGGCGTCCTTACACTGTTAGCGCAATAACTAGAACAAACATTCTCTGATTTGACTAATAGTTGCCATACAGGTTTTTTGCAATAATATCTCAACCGAGTTTGAAAACTGGCCCGGTCCAATTTTTCGTTACAGAGTTATGGGCCTTAATTACTAAATTTTTTACAAATTTTGAGCTCGTTAGCAGAATAACTTGAACAAACGGTCTCCGATTTGACTAATATTTGTCAGACAGGTCTGTTGCAATGATATCTCAAGCGAGTTCAAAAACTGGCTGGCCCGATTTTTTGTTACAGAGTTATGGGCCTTAATCAATTTTTTACGAATTTTGAGCTTGTTAAAGCAATAACTTGAAGAACTGTTCTCCTATTTGATTAATATACGTCATACAGGTGTTCTGCAAGAATATCTCAAGCAAGTTTAAATACTAGCCAGACCTGATTTTTCATTACAGAGTTATGGGCCTTAATCGATCTTTACGAATTTTGAGCTTGTTAAAGCAATAACTTCAATAAACGTACTCTGATTTGACTAATATTTGCCATACAGGTCCTTAGCAAGAATATCTTAAGCCAGTTCGAATACTGGCCCAGCCCGATTTTTTGGTACTGCGTTATGGGCCTTCATTAGTCGATTTTTACAAATTTTGAGCTCGGTAGCACAATAACTTGAACAAAGGTTCTCCGATTTGACTAATATTTGCCATACAAGTCTTTTGCAATAATATTTCAAGCAGGTTAAAAAACTGGTCTAGTATGTTTTTTCTTTACAGACTTATGGGCCTCAATTAATTTTTAAGATTTCTGAACTAAATAGCATTATAACTTAAACAAAGGTTCAGATTTGACAGCCGGCATATGATTGATAACTGGGTTTTGGACATGCAAAACTCTCCGATTGCCACCACAACTCAACACCTGCACCTCAGATGTGCACCTCTTGTTTTAAATTTAAATGTACACTTCAAAAATGCCCACTGATACATTTCTGGAAAAGCAATGGCTAAACTATGAGCAAAGCATTCCAGGCAGCCCAATAATTCAATATTTCCATTTAGGAAACATTGCATCATTTGTGATGAGACTTGTCAAGAACATAACCCAAAACAGCCCAGCAGATGGAAATGATACTCGCTGGACAGGACTGTGTCTCGCCCTTGATAAGATGTCATATTTATTTATTTATTTATTTATTTATTTATTTATTTATTTATTTATTTATGATTTCCGGATGACAGCTGTAGTTTGTTTTGATGTAGGACATTATAATTTTGCAACATTACTACCTACCTACCATGAAGTGCAGGACAAGTTCGATTTTCACCATTATGGCATTTACTGTTCCAGAGTTCTGCCCCTTGAAAAGTTGCAAAAAGGTAAAATCAATGGTTTCCCGGTGATAACCAGTGACTGCTGGGAAGAAAATGCAGGCGAGTGAATGATCACTCTCCTCATTTTGATTTTGCGAGAGTGAAAAATTCCAGAGGGTGATTTTAACCTCCTACCTATGATGACAGCCCAAACTGACCCGCAATATACATGAAAATGACCATACAAATTTTGTTATTTTGTAGCTCACCTGAGCGAAGCTTTACTAATCACTTTCTGTCCATCGTCCATCAGTCATCGTCTGGCATCATCCGGTGTCCGTCATCTGTCTAGGGTAAACTTTACATTATCGACTTCTCACAAACTACTTGACCAAATTGAACCAAATATGGTGTGCATGTTCCCTATCATGTGTCAATTCAAGTTTGTTCAAATAAAGTTGTCACTCCCACGGAGGGCACCACAAGGGGCATAACTGTGATAGCATCCCTAAAATACAAAAAAATCTTCTTCTACAGATCCAGTGGTCAGAATCTTTTCATATTTGGTACACATCTCTAGGGGGGGGCAGATACAAGTTTGTTCAAATCGAGTCCCTGGGTTAATATTTGTGCTCCCTATTGGAGCCCGCATTTTAACTTAATGCAATACATGGAATATTCTTTAAAAATTTTCTTCAGATCCACCAGTCAGAATCTTTTCATATTTGGTATACATCATCTCTAGGGGGGTCAGATTCAAGTTTGTTCAAATCGAGTCCTTGGGTTAATACTTGGGCTCCCTATTGGAGCCCAAATTTTAACTTTGTGCAATACATGAAATATTCTTTAAAAATCTTCTTCTTCAGATTCACCAGTCAGAATCCTCTCACAACTCACCTGAGCGAAGCTTTACTAATCACTTTCCGTCCGTCGTCCATCCGGCGTCTGGCATCATCCGGCGTCCGTTGTCTGTCCGTGTAACCTTTACATTATCGACTTCTTACAAACTACTTGACCAAATTGAACCAAATCTGGTGTGCGTGTTCCTTATCATATGTCAATTCAAGTTTGTTCAAATAAAGTTATCACGCCTACGGAGGGCACCACAAGGGGCATAACTCTGATAGCATCCCTAAAATACAAAAAAATCTTCTTCTATAGATCCAGTGGTCAGAATCTTTCCATATTTGGTATACAACATCTCTAGGGGGGTCAGATACAAGTTTGTTCAAATCGAGTCCCTGGGTTAATATTTGTGCTCCCTATTGGAGCCCGCATTTTAACTTAATGCAATACATGGAATATTCTTTAAAAATTTTCTTCAGATCCACCAGTCAGAATCTTTTCATATTTGGTAATCATCATCTCTAGGGGGGGCCAGATTCAAGTTTGTTCAAATCGAGTCCTTGGGTTAATACTTGGGCTCCCTATTGGAGCCCAAATTTTAACTTTGTGCAATACATGAAATATTCTTTAAAAATCTTCTTCTTCAGATTCAACAGTCAGAATCCTCTCACAACTCACCTGAGCGAAGCTTTACTAATCACTTTCCGTCCGTCGTCCGTCCGGCATCTGGCATCATCCGGCGTCCGTTGTCTGTCCATGTAACCTTTACATTATCGACTTCTCACAAACTACTTGACCAAATTGAACCAAATCTGGTGTGCGTGTTCCTTATCATATGTCAATTCAAGTTTGTTCAAATAAAGTTATCACGCCTACGGAGGGCACCACAAGGGGCATAACTCTGATAGCATCCCTAAAATACAAAAAAATCTTCTTCTATAGATCCAGTGGTCAGAATCTTTCCATATTTGGTATACAACATCTCTAGGGGGGTCAGATACAAGTTTGTTCAAATCAAGTCCCTGGGTTGGAAATTTTGGATCTGGTTCGGACTTAGTAATTTTGGACCAAAATTTGGAACAAATCTTTTTTCAATTTTTTATACGTTTTGTTCAATTTTGAGACAAAAAAATTTATAGCCTGAAAATTTTGGGTCTGGTTCCGACGGAAATTTTGAACCAAAATTTAGAAAAACATTTTTCGGTTTTGTTAAATTTTGAGACAAAAAAAAAAATTTAGCCTGAAAATTTTGGGTTCGGTTCGGACCAAAATTCGGAAATGTTTTTTTTTATTCTTTTCAAAATCGAGTTCCTAGATGAATTAGAGTGGTTTTATGCAAAAATGTTTCACTTTGATGTACAACCTTATAATTTTGCAGTGTTACTACTTACCTTTAAATTCAGGTCAAGTTTCACCATCATGACATTTTACTGTTCCAGAATTATGCCTCTTGAAAAGTGGTAAAATGGTAAAATCAATTGTTTTCGGATGATAACTCTAGTTCGCCTTGGTGTATGACCTTATAATTTTGAAACCTTACTGTGCACCATGAAATGCAGGTCAAGTTTGATTGTTATTGTTATGGCACTTAACATTCCATAACATTCCAGAGTTATGTTCCTTGAAAAGTCACAAAAAGGATAAAATCAATGGTTTCTCGATGGTAACTCTAGTTCACTTTGATGTACGACCTTATAATTTTGCAACATTACTACCTACCATGAAAATTAATGTAGGTCAAGTTCGATTTTCACAATTATGGCATTTACCATTCCAGAGTTATGCCCCTTGAAATGTGGCACAATGTTAAAGTGATAAAACATTTCTTATGGTATCTTATTAAATGCCCAGGAAATGTAAAATCAAACCTGCTTATACATTCCCCCTAATTAAGCAGTGACCTGTCTTCAAAGCCCAGTTTAATCTCCTTCCTGAGGAGCTTTTAACACATGTTTTCTGTGTACTGTTATCCTTCCACACGGTTTTGTATTTTTTTTTTATATATGGCTTCAACCATTTCACAGTTCTGCATTTGATAAAAATAATATGTTGTTTCCATCAGTTTGCATTTCAGGAAGCATTTTATTTATTTATTTATTTATTTATTTATTTATTTATTTATTTATTTATTTGGTGTTTAACAACACTTTCAACAGCTAGGATCACCATGTGTCAGACAGTTTTACAGACGTACCCGGAGAGAACTACCAAGCCTTAGTGAGCAACTGTCAGACTCCCCAATTTATTTATCTATTTTTTTAGGTTTAACATCACTTTTGATACCTAGGGTCATGTCGAAGAGTTTTATGGGTGGAGGAAGCCAGCGTACCCACAGAGAACCACCGAGCATCTGTCAGACTCCCCTACATACTCCACACAAGCAGGATTAGCATTGGTTGAAGACAAGTTCACCATTGATGTGCAGTACACCTTAGTACACACTGGCATCGTGCCCCCACCTGGACAGTCAGGCTTAAGTGCCTTGCCCAAGGACACAATGCAGTTATCCCTGACAGGGATCGAACTGTGGACCTTTCGGTTTGAAGTCCAGTTCTGTAATTACTGAGCTGCCATGCTCCCAGACTCCCCAATGTATTAACTATGTCCGCACAAGTAGGTTTAGCATTGTTTGATGACACTTTAGAATACAGCACCACCGTGCCTCCACATGGGCAATTGGGATAAAGTACCTTGCCCAAGGACACAATGCAGTTATCCCTGGAGTATATCGAACCATGGACCTATCAGTTTGAGGTCCAGTGCCATAACCACTGAGCTTCTATGCTCCCTTCCTTGTGCAGGATTAAGAAGATGAATCCCTTCATAGGTGAAGGTCCAGGGTCTCCTCTTGGAGAATTTTTTTTTCCCCCACAAAACGAAGTTTAGGGGGGTAAATAGGAGTCGGCTTCTCAGTCTGTCATTGTTGTCGGCCCGTTGCACATGTAAACTTGTGGAGCGAACTACTTCCACAGTTTTAGCTGCATTTTCATGAAACTTCACAGAAATTATCAACATGATGAGGGGAAGTGCGTGACATAATTTTTTTCCCGCTCAGTTTCAAGATGGCTGACTGGCTGCCATATTGTTTGGTTTTTTTTATGCAAACTTGTGGAGCAAACTACTTCCACAGTTTTAGCTGCATTTTCATAAAACTTCACAAAAATGATCATCATGATGAGGGGAAGTGCGTGACATAATTTTTTTCATGCTCAGTTTCAAGATGGCGGACTGATGGCCATATTGGATTTTTTTTTATGTAAACTTGTGGCCATATTGGATTTTTTTTACTTAGAAAAATTGAATGCCCCTTTTCAGTCACCCACACTAGGCGGTATGCTATGGTGGGGGTATACCGGGTGACAGACCATCTCTAGTTTATTACTGTTCTATGAAATCCCCACCTGCAGCAACACTAAACTGTTCTGGAAAATGAAAATCTGTTGATTGACTATTTTTATAAAGAAGCAAAATTTCACTGGAATTTTCTACAAAACCGTGCACCGCAATTACAGTTTGAATCACTAATGATAGCTAAAAATTGTCTCCTGACTTCCAATGTGTTCTATGTGCCAGTAGGCACATAGAACACATTGGAACTCGGGGGATGAAATAGTTACACAGGTTCCCCTCGCAGATTTGGTTGGTGATAAAATGTGTTCTTTTTGTTGATGGTTGTCAAATGAATTGCTGAGCGTCCTTCTAATCATTGTTTTTATAGACATGGAGGCATGTAATAAACACAGAATGACATGCATTTGTGAATGGGCTAATCATGGCCCATGGCCTCTCATTCTTCTGCACTGTCACTCGTGCTTTATTGATTAACCCATTCACACACGCATGTCATTCTGTGTATATATTTATCATTTTGTTTGGAGTGCTTTTATAATAGCCTTTTAATAGGTACCCAGAAAATGAGGTCATAAGCAGAATGACCCAAGAAATATCAGTGAGAGTACATAGACCAGTTTCAAGGATTTCAGGCATGGGTGAAATATGTAAGGTTGATATTTTTCAGGAAATGGGTGGGTGCAGGGAGAACACGTTCCACCCAATCTCACTCATGTCCCCACCACTGTTTCAATTTGAGGATCCCGGAAGGTAGACTTGATAAATCTCTGTTCAGTATCCACCCACTTTTCAACCCCATGGAATCCCGGTTACTTATTTATGTGGTCTAGACCTTGAAGCCAATGCCTGGGATGGAAGTCCTTTAAAGTGTGCTGTGTTAGCATAAACAATTGGCTAAACTTGACAGCACATCTTTGTCAAGGTAATGATACAGATATAGATGCAAAAGGTTATCTCAAAACTAAATAAATAATTAAATGTTGATTTGATGTTTTTAACATTCTCACAAACCTCTACCATAATATGTGGCCTGGTCTTCAGGTTATCTTTTCCACTGAACAATTCGATGTCACATGGTTCTTTGACCCACTGTCCAATGAAATCGTTGCATGATTGTCTGGGTTTTATTTAAGATTGGAGCAGGTTGAAGGGTTGACTTGACAGGCCACACAGATTTCCCTCTGTCTTTGTTAATCCCGCTAAATAATAGTGGTGGAGGGAGAGGGGGAGGGAACTGGATAAAATTTGCAGATGCTTTTTTAAAAAAACGCTGTTCACCACTCGGGTACCCACTACGTGTAAAAAAATATATTTTTCCTCCAAAACTTTATTGCTCCATCCTTTTTTCCCTTTAGTTTTACATTTCTTTTCAGGGTTTTTTTTACATCATTTTTAGTACATTATAGCATGATTGAGATTTAATGAAGCAATGGGGACTAGGAATGTTACATATTTATATGGACTGAGGTGTCAGACATTTGCATTACCAATAGCCTGAAGACTCCTGTCACCTAATGCTGATATACATCTTGGAAGGAACCCACTGTTTCCATTCTGATAGTTGAATAATTCTAAGGGGATCACTAAAGAGCTAAACAGTTCTTTCTGTTGGTCATTTCTGTCTGAAACTACTCAAATGAACTATTCTACTGAACTCTCAGCAAGAAAAAAAATAAGGGCCAAGCTGCCAAATTTGGAAATTGTAGTTTGGCAAAGATACGCAATAAACACTTTTTTGATGATCAGTTAACAATGAATGCTGTTTCAGAGACATGCATCATCATAGTATACAATCACTAAGAGACTACCCTAAATAATAATCGTCATTTCAACAGGGGACTTTCCATGTAATAGAAATTGTAGTGTTGAATGACAATAGTCCCAGTTTATAGAGACTCTGGGAAACTTGTGTATTTTCTTATATTAATTATTTTTTTTTATTAGGGTTTAACAACACTTTAACAGCCAGGGTCATATCCTGCTGGTGACAGTTTTATGGGTGGAGGAAGCAGGAGTACCTGGAGAGAACCACCAAGCAACGATGAGCAGCTGCCATCTCCCCAACATCTTAACTCCACTTGCAGACAGGCAGGGTTAGATTGGGATCAACGTGCAGTATGCCTTAGTACATGGCGCCATTGTGCCCCCATGTGGACAATCAGGGTTAAGTGCCTTGCCCAAGGACACAACACGGAAGTCCGAATTGATCGCTCAGACTGTCACCCATCCAAGGACTAACTGGGCTCGATGTTGCTTAACTTCGGTGATCTGACGAGAACCGGTCACCACAATGCCACTGCGTCCCCCAATTATTATACCCCACCTTTTATAAAGGGGAGTATATAGTTTTATAAAAGGGGGTATATAGTAATCATTTTGTCCATTCATCCTTCCGTCCATCCGTTCATCTGTCTGTCCGTTCGTCAATCCATCTGTCCATCACACTCATTCCCGGGCAATAACTTTTGTTCTGTTGGTCGCACAGTACCCATTCTTCACAGGTAGGCTGCTTGTAATGGGATGATTATTGGGATCTGTAGGTGAAAGGTGAAGGTCACTGTTACTAGAAATAGATTTTTGGTTTCCTTGCAATAACTTTAGTTTTCATTTGTGTATGAAGCTATAACTTCATATTATGATTGCATGTGAGGTGTCGACCATTGGGATTGCATTTGGGGTCAATAGATCAAAGGTCACAGTCACTGTCACTATAAATAGATTTTTGATTTCCGTGCAATAACTTTAGTTTTCTTGTGTGTACGAAGCTATAACTTCATTATGATTGCATTTGAGGTGACGATCATTGGAATTGCATTTGGGGTCAATAGGCTAAAGGTCAAGGTCACTGCTACTATAAATAGATTTTCATAGATTTTTGGTTTCCATGCAATAACTTTGGTTTTCTTTTGTGTACAAAGCTATAGCTTGATATTGTGATAGCATTTGGGGTGTTGATCATTGGGATTGCATTTGGGGTCAGTAGGTCAAAGGTCAATGTCACCGTTACTATAAATAGATTTTTGGTTTCCATGCAGTAAATTTAGTATTCTTTAAAAGTAATGAGCAGTGTCCATCTGTCCATCCATGCATCCGGCTGCCTTGGCATTGAGAAGCCCCATCCATGCACCGAGACGTCCGTCCGTCCAAAACACTTTGGCATCTGAATTTCAACTTGAGTTTGAGTGAATCCATTGTAACCAAATTTGATATACAGCTTACTTGGGAGGTAATGCAGGTTAAGTTTGAAAATGGACATGGTCCATTGATTTTCACCAGAGTGATGGTCCTTTTTCGACTTAAAAAACATGGTTTTTGTGTTGTCCAAATTTTAACTTGAGTTTGGATCGTAATCAAATTTGGTATAGGGCTAACTTGTTGAATATAATTTCCAAACACAAAACCATTTGCCATACCGATTTGACCTGTTAATTACATGTGCGTTATAGAGTATACTCCCGTTGATTGAATAAATAAAGCTGCGATATATCAAGAAATTACCTTGATAATCACCAAAGTCCCCTTGTTTGTAAATTAATTTTGCCTCAGTAAATCAAATACTGGTATTTAATCTAATATGTCTGGTTTGAGCTCTGCCAAGCCAGATATAATAGAATAAAAGTTCAATTTGTCTCTAAAATATTGAAATATGACTAATCCCTGTTAATTGAATACTCCTGTTAATAGAATAATTTTTACTTGCAAAGTGGTTATTCAATTAACAGGGCTCCACTGTACTGACAACAATATGATATCCCTTCACCTAATAGCAGATGACACTTAGAAAATAAATTCTTGAGTAACTATAAAAAAAATAATTTCTCAGAAAAACATAGCTTATTACCCCTCACTGGAATGAGCTCAATGAGCTTTTTCTAATGAGGATTCTTAAGCTTGTTTTTGAGACAAAAATTGAAAACATAATAAAATTTGAAATTAAATAGAGATTTTTGTATAATAATGGTGGGTGGCTTTGTCCTTTTCGTTGGATAAATGGTTAATTGAATCACCTTCAGATGGCTAAATGGGAAAGGGGGGTATTTTTTGTGAGCTCTGCTCACTTTCCTTTTATTTTATGGGGTATACATTAACTAGTGGGCTAACCCATCCCAGGTCCAGGTTGCATAGCCCCACCCATGCAGCAGCATATTTCTAGTTGTATCACATATAAATTTCTAGCTGGACATGAATCACATGCTCTCCATCTATATAATAGACAGAAAAATTTTGCAAATCACACGATTTACCATTGCAGATTTGGATAGTGATATGGTATTATGATTCTAATATGATTCAACTCTGAAAGCTGATGGAGCTCAGTCCCTTGAAATAGCACCCTACCTGATTTGATCAGTCAAACTTCCCAACACAACTCCCATTATGAACAGGTTTGTTCAAAGTCCAAGTATCATTCAAATCACAAGGGTAGAATATAAATGTCTGCAGCTAGTTATTACATGTACTGTAGTTCTGTTCTCCATCATACGTGAGTTTGCAAAATCTGTTTATTGTTGGATTTTTTCATTTGGGCACTGTTGCACAACGTATCGACAGGGTTTTTTGTGTTCAAATGTTTAAGAAAAAAAATGTTAGGGCCTTGTGAAGCTTTAAGATTTGCATTTTCTCTCATATCTTTTTCATAGGAATATAGCTTGATATCATCATCTCATAAAATGAATAGTTCAGATGGAAATCGTACATTAATAATGTTGAAATAAAAGACTGAGTGTAACTGCTGTTAGATTAACATAAATAACATCTTCACTCATGCTACCAGCCACGTTAATTCCAATATCACTAGTCCCTACCACTGCTAAATACAAATTTAAGGTTTCCAAGCAATGTCGGTGATGAACTATAATCCTTACAGTGTAATATTCCAACTACACAATCAAGGCATGCCTTTGATGAAGGCATGCCTTGTTCATGAAGTTGGATTATTTTATGAGTCGGGAGTTGAGCCATCACAGTCAGAACAACCAGGTTATTAGGACCCCAAGTGTGTCAGTCTGTCAGTCAGTCTGTCAGTCACACTTTAGTTTTTGGTCATCTTCAAGATGCCACTGATTTTTGGTCAAGACAAGAAACTATTTTGATGCTACTCATTACACACTCTTGATCTTTTTCATGTCAATAATCTGCTGGTAGTAGCTTCAGTTATTAGTCCCCTACCGGCATCGCCGGAGGGGACTATAGGTTTGCACTCTGTCCATCCATCAGTCTGTCAGTCACACTTTAGTTTTCCAGACTTTTTTTGGAAATGCTTCAACCGAATGATTTCATTTTTGGTAACCTACTGTAGAACGATGACTTACAGATCAAGTTTGAGTTTCATACTGATTGCATTATTCTTGTGTATTAGGAATGTTTATACTTTTCTAACGTATTCAGTGGCTAAATGAAATGATCTTTTATTGAAATGACCAAATGATTTGGTCGCTAGTATTGTTTTAAGCTTTTAAACATTTTATAATCATTTCATACCAAGACAAGAAACTATTTTGATGCTACTCATTACACACTCTTGATCTTTTTCTTGTCAATCATCTGCTGGTAGTAGCTTCAGTTATTAGTCCCCTGCCGGCATCGCCAGAGGGGACTATAGGTTTATACTCTGTCCATCCGTCAGTCTGTCAGTCTGTCAGTCACACTTTAGTTTTTGGTCATCTTCAAGATGCCACTGATTTGATTTGAGGTTCGATTTGATTTTGAATAATAGACGTGATTCGAGATTCAATTTAAATTGTAAATGTGATTCACAGGGACCCCAAAAATATGACATTTTAAAATGATACAGTTGGCATAACTACCAGCCAAATTTAGACAGAGTATTCTACCCTAGATAAACAGACCAGTGTCACCAATGGAGTCACACACCCGCAAGTATATGTCTTTTTTGGTAACACTGGCAGTATGAGTTGGACGTACAATACACACTGTGTGAATGGTATTAGGAATGTTTATACTTTTCTAACATATTCAGTGGCTAAATGAAATGATCTTTTATTGAAGTGACCAAATGATTTGGTCGCTAGTATTGTTTTAGGCTTTTAAAAATTTTATAATCATTTCATACCAAAACAAGAAACTATTTTGATGCTACTCATTACACACTCTTGATCTTTTTCATGTCAATCATCTGCTGGTAGTAGCTTCAGTTATTAGTCCCCTACCGGCATCGCCAGCGGGGACTATAGGTTTGCACTCTGTCCATCCGTCAGTCTGTCAGTCACACTTAAGATTTCTGGACTTTTTTTGGAAATGCTTCAACCGAATGATTTCATTTTTGGTAACCTACTATAAAAGGATGACTTACAGATCAAGTTTGAGTTTGATGCTGATTGCATTATTCTTGTGTGAGTTCTGGCCCTTGCAAATATGGAAAATGTCAGTCACACTTTAGTTTTCCGGACTTTTTTTTGGAAATGCTTCAACTGAATGATTTCATTTTTGGTAACCTACTATAGAACGATGACTTACAGATCAAGTTTGAGTTCATGCTGATTGCATTATTCTTGTGTGAGTTATGGCCCTTGGAAATATGGAAAAGTGCCAAAATATCAGTTTTCCGGACTTATTTTGGAAATGCTTCAACGGAATGATTTCATTTTTGGTAAACTACTATAGAACGATGACTTACAGATTAAGTGTGAGTTTAATGCTGATTGCGTTATTCTTGTGTGAGTTATGGCCCTTGGAAATTTGGAAAAGCGCCAAAATATCATTTTCCCGAACTTTTTTTTGGAAACGCTTCAACGGAATGATTTCATTTTTGGTAACCTACTATAGAATGATGACTTACAGATCAAGTTTCATTTGCACTCTGTCCATCTGTCAGTGTGTCAGTCAGTCATACTTTAGTTTTCCGGACTTTTTTTGGAAATGCTTCAACCGAATGATTTAATTCTTGGCAACCTACTATAGAACAATGACTTACAGATCAAGTTTGAGTTTCATGCTGATTGCATTATTCTTGTGTGAGTTATGGCCCTTGGAAATATGGAAAAGCGCCAAAATATCAGTTTTACAGACTTTTTTTGGAAATGCTTCAACGGAAAATCACACCTGAATATCTCTGAAATGTAGAAGTGCATCCTACTGTTGCTCTGTTTGATGGGTTAACACAATGTAGCCAGCAGTACTCGGGTTCAAGCGATGTCACATGTAAAATTAACACTATATTATTCCCGACAAACAAATTATTCCTAAGTGCTAAATTTCAGCTCCGTGTCTCTAAAAATGAAGGCGTGCATTCCATTATAGCTGTAGTTAAAGGGTTGAAATGACATCAGAAGTAAACAGGACACATCTAATATCCCTTCTTTGTCAAATTACATCTAGGTGCTAAATTTCATCTTGCTCAGTCAAGTCTATATCCTACAATTAGTTCTTCATGGGTTACTGTGACAGGTTTTGTGGATTGCACTCTGTCCATCTGTCTGTTTGTTAGTCTGCCTGTCCTGTTACCACTTGTATCTCAGAGATGCTTTGATGCTTTTGTTTCAAATTTTCAGCATTATATTGACCAGACATTTTGTAAATTTTTTGAAAAAAAAAATTCAAGATGGATGATTGGTGGCCATTTTTGTTGGATATTGCTTGTAATTAGTTTTCTGCCTAGAACTTCTAAGATGACATTTCCGATTTCAATAATGTTTGATATGGATGTATAGCAGCATAAGATAAATAACATATCATACAGGTTTTTTCTTAACTCGCAGACATTATGCAAATTAGATGAACTTCAGCTTTTTTTCAGCCATATTTGTATATATTATGTTGGTGTGTCCTGTTACCACCTGTATCTGAGAGACACATTGAGGCTTTTATTTCAAATTTTCAGCAATGATCAGCCATTATGTAAAATTGATGCACATCAATTTTTTTCGAAAAAAAATTCACGAAACACAAGAGAGGACAGAAAAAAAAACATACACAAGAAAAAACTAGATCCAGATCCGATAGTTCTGCGCCCAAGGTCTGGGTGACCATGAAAGGGCGGTGGTCCCTTTGGGTGACTTCGTCAAACAGAGTGGATGCGAAACAAGTGATTTCTTTAGGGGAGATAGGTGATCAATGCCCATCACCATACCCAAAGACATGAGTTTAGTGTTGAGCACAGATCATCTGTTGTAATGCCAAAAGATTCAATCACATTGCAACACCTAACTTTTACGCGAATGTACCATGGGACCACCACAGCCATCAGGACCAGAAGCGCGTCGGGGAGTCTTGACAGTTGCTCAGTGGTTCTCTCCAGGTACTCGGGCTTCCTCCACCCTAAAACTTTCCAGTTCAAGGTGATCTGTCTATTAAAGCATACTGCACATCGATTAAAACATTTTCAGAATATGAAACAAGAAGTTTGTTGTCGTTTTATAATTATGCTTGTGGGACTAATTTTTTTTTTTGGCATTCTTTTTTCTGATGGTTCTAGTCTCAACAGTAAGTCTCTGCAATCAAAATTCCAGGAGAGATGCCCAAACATGCTACATCGAGGTTGAAGCGGAGACCATTTCTTACAAGCGAGAGTATTAAACGATTCATGTTTATTTATATATATATATATTAAAAAAAAAAAAAACTACCCTCCCCCCCCCCCCCAATAATGCATTTTATGTAAAAATTGGTGATATATTGTCCCATTTCAGGCTAGTTCTTGTTTGCCTTGTCAGCAGAGTACACATAAATGGAGTGCAACTCTATGGTTTTATATCTTTTAAAAATTTCCCTATATACTATAAAGGTAGGAGAAAGCTTTTCCCTGCTGCACGAATAGAAATACTTCTTATAGATTATTAGGCACATGTCCTGCGGATCACAGGATTCCATTGCCGAAATTGGCCCTAAAATGATATAACACTTTCTTGGATTGAAACTCAGCTGACATCTTTGATTTAAACTCTCTAGCATTAATATAAGAACAGTTTTGGAAACTGCGCAATCATAAAACAAGTGGGGTATTGCTTCTTTTTCTTCTCCAAAAAAAGAGCAGAGTTCTGTTTCCGAAAGACTGATTTTGAACAGTTTTGCGTTATTTTGAATTGAAGACATTGTAAATAGCTGTTGTCTGTGGCACAGAGGGCTTGTGTATGTATGTATTTCCAATCTTCACTTATGGACTCTGATAAAGATTGATTCCATTTTGTGTGTGCTACCGTTGGTCCTACACCAAACTTCGTTAGGAATTTGTTGTAGAAAAATTGGTTTACCTTCAGGCAACATCTGACAGTTGATATTAGTTAGATGTTCCTGAATTTCTACAGCCTTTTTATTGGCTCACCTGGCCTAAAAGGCCATGTGAGCTTTTCTCATCACTTGGCATCCATCGTCGTCTGGCATCCCTAAACTTTTCACATTTTCATCTTCTTTGTAACCGCTGTGCCGGTGTGAACCAAACTTGGCAGGAATGGCCTATTAGAGGTCCTCTACAAATGATCCTCATTTTGTTCCTGTCGGATGAAAAACATGGGGCTTCCAGAGGCATTCTTTGATTCTGGTTGGTGGATTTTCAAAAATCTTCTCCTCTGAAACTGCCAAGCCAAATGTTTTGAAACTTCACATAAATGATGACTGGGACCCCCTCTACCAACGATCCTCATTTAATGTTGATTGAGTCACAAAAATGGCCACAATTGCAGCTTATAATTACTGTAGAAACCCTATGGGAAATCACATTTTCATCTTCTTCTCTGGAACTACTGAGCCGACATGAACCAAACATGGCAGAAATAGTCTATGGGAGATCTTCTACAAATGCTCCTCATTTTTGTTACCGTGCATCGAAAAACAGAAGCATTTTTTGATTCTGATTGGTGGATTTCGAAAAATCTTCTCCTCTGAAACCACAGGGCCAAATGTTTTAAAACTTTGCATGCTTGATGACTGGGACACCCTCTACCAATGATCCACATTTAATGTTGATCGGGTTGCAAACATGGCTGCAGTTATGGCTTATAGTTACTACAGAAATCACATTTTCATCTTCTTCTCTGGAACTACTGAGCCGACATGAACCAAACTTCGCAGGAATGGTCCATGAGAGGATAGAAATATTTGGCTGCCAGAGGCTGTATTCTAATGCTTGACCCAATGCCTCTCATGTATGCACGAAGATCGGTACTCTCTGCAAAATACTTGTTCTTGTTTTTTGAGAATCTGGTAAGGGTTGGTTCCTCCAGTTTTCTCCACTGAGAACTGGGGAAAAAAACCTCAAAATATTCTGTATACAGTACAAGTCAAAATAAGTTGTAGCATAACAGCAATAAACTAAGTAAATTGCTCTTCCTGCACTGACAAGATCAGAATCTGACATTTTCTGGAAAGCTATCAGTGAGAGCTTTCCAGAAAATGATGTCAGCTTCTGGTCTTATCAGTGTAGGAAGAGAAAGATACATAGTTTATAGGGTTATCCTACAACTTATTTTGACTTGTACTGTAAACAAGTGCATCTGTAATTATGTTAATACATGTATTACTCTCAAGTTACTTTTCAGAAATACTGATTGATGACAGGTGTTTGGAAAGCATAGAAGTTTTGTTTATTTTCTTTTCCCATCATGTAGTGCTGACCAGTCCATTATGATATCATTTAAGATATGACAAAATTATTGGAATAAAATGTGTCTCCTGTTACCCTTTACCTAACCAAAGCAATTTGAAAGGGAATATTGTCTGAAAAAATTGTAATTTTCAAAATATTTTACCTTCTTTTACTGATTTTTTTGTTGAAACAGAATTCACATAAATGTGTGGATTTTCAAGAAATCTTCTTTGAAACTACAAGGCCAAATGTTTTAAAACTTAATGTGACTGATGACTGGAACGCCCTCTACCAATGATCCTCAATTAATCTTCATTGGGTTGCAATTATGGCTGCAATTGTGGCTTATAGTTACTATAGAAACCCTATAGAAAATTACATTTTCATCATCTTATCTGAAAGTACTGAGCCAATGTGAACCAGACTTGGCAGGCATGGTCTTTGAGAGGTTCTCTACAAGTGTTACTCATTTTATTCCTGTTGGATGAAAAACATGGCTGCCAGAAGCATTCTTTGATTCTGATTGGTCAATTTTGAAAACTCTTCTCTGAAAGTACAAAGTCAAATGTTATGAAACTTCATATGATGGAGGACTGGGACACCTACCAATGATCCTAATGTAATGTTGATGTAATGTTGCAAACATGGTCACAATTGCAACTCATAGTTACCATGGACATCCATGGAAAATCACATTTTTAAATTTTTTATTCTCATTGGAGGATTCTGAAAAATCTTCTCCTCTGAAACCACAGGGCCAAATGTTTTGAAACTTTGCATGGTTGAGGACCGAGACACCCTCTACCAACGATCCTCATTTAACCTTTTACCCAACGCAGACGATTTCAAAATTTATAATTTTAAATATCATTTTTTTAATTTTTTCAAAAAATTTCAACAAAACCATATCATGTGACACCTCTTAGGAACAAGCTCGATGAGCTCGTTCCAACGAGGGGTCACATGATATGGTTTTGTTGAAATTTTTCTAAATATAATATTTTTTCAGCTGCTGAATTTGCATATTACGTGGGCAGATGCAGGCGATTCGTTGGGTAAAGGGTTAATGTTGATCGGGTTGCAAACATGGCTGCAATTATGGCTTATAGTTAGTATAGAAACCCTATGGGAAATCACATTTTCATCTTTTCCAGAACTACTGAGCTGATGTGAACCAAACCTGGCAGGGATAGTCTATGGCAGGTCCTCTACAAACGCGACTCATTTTGTTACCATGCATTGAAAAACATGGCTGCCAGAAGCATTTTTTGATTCCGATTGGTGGATTTTGAAAAATCTTCTCTGAAACCAAATGGCCAAATGTTTTGAAACTTTGTATGGTTGATGACTGGGACACCCTCTACCAACGTTCCTCATTTAATGTTGATCTGTTGATTGTATTGCAAACATGGCCACAATTGCAGCTTATAGTTACTATAGAAAACCCCTATGGGAAATCACATTTTCATCTTTACTCTAGAACTACTGAGCCGACGTGAACCAAACTTGGCAAGAATGGTCTATAGGAGGCCCTCTACAAACAATCCTCTTTTTGTCCCCGTTGGTTGAAAAATATGGCCACCAGAGACATACTCTGATTCTGTTTGATGGATTTTACAAAAATATTCCTCTCTGAAACTACAAAGTCAAATGTTTTGAAACTTCACATGATTGAGGACTGGAACACCTACCAATGATCCTCATGTTATGCTGATGTGATGTTGCAAACATGGTCACAATTGCAGCTCTGTCGCAGGATTGCGGGGTTAAATTGATGTTCAAAGTGATGGAGGAAAATTTATGTTCTTATCAGTGCTCAGCCGACAGCCAGTGACTCGTCTGAACCCCAGTTCGAACGTAAACCTTGCCACCTTATCAATGCCCTGTCCGCTTGAGACTCTTAGGATTCCTGAAGGTGCCTGTGGCTTACAATGTCTAAAGGGTGATCAACGATAATTCACTGGAAATATTATTTATTTACATGTACGAAGAAATAAAATATGAAACAAATTACTCACAAAATTATCCAAAAGAATACACTAATTACGTGGATAAAAGTTTATTCTTTAGGGCTCTCGACGTCTCCCACAGCTAGCTGTGTCTGCTGGATCAACCTCACATCATCTGCTTTTTCTCACGGTTTGTGATACGTACAAAGTGTCTATTCACTTCTCGTTGCTGCCTCCTTGCAGGGTTAACTTCACAGTCATTCGGGCTTAACACATATAATGTTCTGCTTGTGTGACTCTATCAGCATTCTCACAGTTCAATCACAATTCAATCGGCGTCTACCACAGTTCACGATCATTTTGCGCCTTGCCTGGCTCTACGGGGTTAAGTTATTCTTCGCCTTCAGATATATACTTAACAAAGCTTACATAAAAATATTCTGCAAAGTGTTCTCAACATCATCAATTCTCGCACCGCCTAACACTCTTATCTCGCGAGCTATTCAAACGCTTACTCAAGCTCTTAATACGGTCTCTAGACCTCAATGTTACAGCTTTTACTTATTTGGCTACTATGCCACTATGGTTTGCAGCCGTTAACAAACTACTATCAGTTCCTTACAGCCCTCACAGGGTTTTGACAATACGCAGTCTTTCAATCTCGGTGCCTATGACCCGCAACGGCCAAGGCTAAATTCGGATCTTCTGTGAGTGCCCTCAGGCCAACTGCGTCTCAGAATTCTGCTTCACTCTTTATACAGTCGGAACTCAAAGTTTAAACATACTAATTCTGATTTAACGAGTGCTTTGTAATTCGATATAGATAGAGATATAAATGCGAATTTTGTTTGAGGTAAACTCTTTTGACATTTCGGAGACAGAATAGATACGTAATATGGGTGTGTGTCCAGAACATGTGTGATGCACTGGTTTCCAACAATTAGATTTTAACTGGCTTTAATTACCCAGATAATGATAACCGGAGATATATACATTTTTATACAACAAAATCCCAACTTTTAGTTATCACCTTGACAAGCTCATAGTTACCATGGAAAGCCTATGGGAAATCACATTTTTATATGTAGTTCCCGGTGAACGATTATAGGCTCTTAGGAACCCCTAGTTATTTTTCAATGCCATTTTCCATGGTTCTGGTATAGCATTTACAATTCATAAATGCTCGGTGAAAGGTATATCAAGGTCGTGAAAGGTATATCAAGGTCATATTTTCTTTTTAAACTCATCAAACTTCAAGAATTTACAACTTAGGTCATCAATGTCGTTAAAAAAAACCCTCCGTTCACACCAATTTTATAAAAAAAAGGAGCATTATCAATCAAGATATTTGCATTATAAAAAAGCAGTTGTGCGAGGATGTCAACAGAGGCTGTGGGAAACTTCTTTCAGTTGGGACCATGCGTTATAGTACATTCTTCTACAACGGGGGCATGCCTTTCGAAATTTCTAATATACCGTTTTTTTTTTATAAAAGACCATATATACATTGAACTAAATTATTCAAAGGAGTCTAGAGTGAGTGTTTTCCATTGAGAGTAGTTTTTGAGATCTTAGAGTTTCTTTATCCATATCAACTTTAGTGAGCTGCAGAGACTCTTTTCGTGTGGGAGATTTAGTCCACATGTTCATTGGTATGTATAATTATGTCCCCTTTTTTTATCTCTCTTGTTCGACCACAGAAAGTTAAAGAACATCTTCTGTAGTCCAATTATCCATTCTGGGTGTGTAGGGAGTACAATGAGTGGGTGAATCATGAATGTAATTAGTTTTCTGCCTAGAACTTCTAAACAACATTTCAGATTTCAAAAATGTTTGGTATGGAGGCGTAGCAGCATAAGATAAATATAGCATAAGGTTTTTTTCAGTCATATTTGAACATATTATGTTTGTGTGTTCTGTTACCACTTTATCTCAGAGACACTATGAAGATGTTTCTAATTTTTACCAGTGATCAGACATTTTACAAAACTGATGCACGTAATTTTTTGGTAAAAAAAATTCAAAGCAATATTCCAAAATTTGTGACACCGCTTACTGTGGGGAGTATTGTCTGATCACAGGCGATTGGTGTTGCACTTGTATTTAATTTAATTTTGAAGCTTAACAGGACTCTCATGAGTTATAACCATTCCCATTTCTGATTAACTGCACTCAGTTTCAAAATTTATTATTTTTCAGAATTTCAACAAAACCATACCACGTGACCCCTCATTGGAACGAGCTCGACAAACTTGTTCCAATGAGGGGGTCACATGAGATGCTTTTGTTGTGATTTTTTGGAAAATTTGTTTTTCAACTGCTGAAATTGTATATTACACGAAGGGTTGTGGCCGATTCATAAGTTGCAGGGTTTACCACAAGTTACCTGGGAAAAGCAGAATATATATGCCAGATATATTAATTCGGAATTATGAAGTCCGTATTTAGCTGGAAACATTTTATATTGGTGAATTCAGACTTGGAGAAATATGCAGAATTAAACTTGTGTAGATCTTCTATAAAATACTCCGTATGGCAGTGTCTCAATGTTTATGACATTGAACTTCTAACCGAAAGGTCCACAATCTGACCAATTCCTGCCAGGGGTAACTGTGTTGTGTCCTTGGGCAAGGCACTTCATCTCGATTGCCTGTGGGAGGGGGGGGGATGGTTGCATTTGGTACTAAGGCATACTGCATGTCAAAGGTACACTTGTCTTCAATCAGTGCAAGTCCTGTTTACGCTGAGTTAGTATGTTGGGGAGTCTGACAGTTGCTCGGTGGTTCTCTCCAGGTACTCTGGCTTCCTCCACCCCTAACACTATTCAGCTCAAGGTGATCTGTCTATTAAGGCATACTGCAAGTCGATGGTGCACTTGTCTTCAGTCAATGCTAGTCCTGCTTGCGCGGAGTTAGTACGTTGGAGAGTCTGACAGTTGCTTAGTGGTTCTCTCCAGGTACTCTGGCTTCCTCCACCCATAAAACTGTCCAACACAAAGTGATCCTGGCTGTCAAATGTGTTATTAAACCCCAAGAAATAAATAAATAATTATGCCTGAATCCAGCTTCATTACTTTATGTACGATTTACATAAGTTACAGTTTGCATTTTTTACCATTGAATTCACCAAAACAAAAATATCAACGACGATTTTGTCAAATGTGAGCGGTTAGCGGTTAACTAGTAGTGAAAACCGTAACTGTATAAAATCTGTTTTTAATTCCAGAATAAATGATTTCAAAACTAGATTTAAATGTTCACTATTATATATTTTTTATACCTCCTATATAAGATTTGCCTTGTCCGTCAGTTAGCTCGTCATACCGTCCGTTCATCTATCCATCCGTCCATCCATCCATCCGTCCCAAAAGTCAATCATGAATAACTTGTAAAGTACTTGGTTGAGTGACTTGATATTTGGTATGCAATTGTATCCTATTGTTGTATACCCATAGTGAAATGCAGGTGTCATTTGAGATTTTATTGCCAGAGTCTCTACCCTTTATGGAATTATAATTTGTCCGCTTTGAAATTAATTCACGAATAACTTGCAGAGTACTCAGTGGAATGATTTCACATTTGATATGCAACTCAGTCTTATTGATGTCTACCCACAGTACAAGGCAGATGTTATGCAGTGTATTATTGTAGGAATTATTGCATTTTATGGACTTTGATTTTGTCCTTCCCAAAATTCAATCATGAATAACTTGTTTAATTGAGGGTACCTTCATGGTGTAATCAAGTCCTCCCACAATTTCTAATGTAGAGAGTTGAAACTTTAGGATATGGTTACACATGTCTTGCAGATGCGCAACATATATAAAGTTTGCATGAAAATGTTTTTTTCACAGAATTAGAGGCGGGGGTACCTTTTTGAGTCACCCTGTGGTGACACTTAATAGTTCTTATGATATATGCCCCAATGGTCTGTAATCTGTAACTGGTCTGTCATGTGTCATCCTTCAGCATCATCCAGTAATAAATGTTTCATTTCTGTAATGCTATCCATGGTATTGCTGGCGTGGGTATACGCCACCCTCAACTACATAGCTGCGTAAACCAATTACATTGCAAACATATTTTTCTCTGTATTCTTTAAAGTCACATTTTTTATGTTCCCACCAATATTCTGGAAAAGGACTATTACCAATATTCTGAAAGAGGACTATTCGCAGGGGAGGAACTACGTTCCATTGAATCAATTCTGTTCCGACTTTTTAGCTCACCTGACTGAAAGTCAGTGTGAGCTTTTCTTATCACTCTTCGTCCGTCGTCCGTCGTCTGTCGTCCGTCGTCCTGCATGAAGGTGGTGTTTGAGCCTCTTTCTCCTAAACCACTGGCCACATTTTAATTCAATTTCATGTAAGTAGTGGTTATATAGGGGCATTTTGATTTTTATCCAAATTAGGTTTCGGCTCATATTTAGCAGAGGTGTGGGGAAAAAATGTCCAAATTTTTTGAAAATCTTCTTCTAATGAACCACCATTAGCAGAGACTTCATATGTGGTATACAGAGTCCTTTTGAGGTTTAGAATCAAGTTTGTTCAAGAGAAGTTTGTCGGGCATTGTTTGCCTTCGTTATGGGAGGGGCAAAAATTTTGGCCACGCCTAAAATTTCTGTTTTCTGAACCGTGTGGTCGATTTGAACCAGATTTGATATGAGATGATAATGGGTCATAAGTAGTTGATTGATGTAAAAAAAAATATTCTAATTGCCCCGTGGGAACCATGGGAGCTAAAAATAGGAAAAACCTTAAAACTGCCATATCTCCAAAACTACACGGCACAGAGAATTCTTATTTTGTATAAAGCTTACTTTTATCCAGTAGAATAGAATGGTTAAAAAAAATCCTTCTCGGTTTGATCACAAGGAACTTTTTTCAGGACTTTGAAAAAGTGCTGAGTCAGCACTTTTTAACACTGTAGGCAATGGGAAAAAGATTAAAAAATCGTCTTCTCCAGATCCAGCAGGCAGAATCTTTTGATATTTGGTATGCAACATTGTAGAGTGGATCTGATTCAAGTTTGTTCAAATCGGCCCCCTGGGTTCATATTTGGGCTCCGTATAGGAGCCCGATTTTGAACTTAGTGCATTTCAGGCAAATTTCTTAAAAAATCTTCTTTTCCAGATCCAGCAGGCAGAATCTTTTGATATTTGGTATGCAACATTGTGGGGTGGATCTGATTTAAGTTTGTTCAAATCGGCTCCCTAGATTCATATTTGGGCTCACTGTGGAAGCTCGAATTCGAACTTTGTGCATTTCGGGCAAATTTCTTCAAAAATCTTCTTCTCCAGATTCAGCAGGCAGAATCTTTTGATATTTGGTATGCAACATTGTGGGGTTCATCTGATTCAAGTTTGTTCAAATCGGCTCCCTAGATTCATATTTGGGCTCACTATAGAAGCTCAAATTCAAACTTAGTGCATTTCAGGCAAATTTCTTCAAAAATCTTCTTCTCCAGATCCAGCAGGCAGAATCTTTTCATATTTGGTATGCAACATTGTGGGGTGGATCTGATTCAAGTTTGTTCAAATCTGCCCCCTGGATTCATATTTGGGCTCACTATAGAAGCCCGAATTCGAACTTAGTGCATTTCAGGCAAATTTCTTCAAAAATCTTCTTCTCCAGATCCAGCAGGCAGAATCTTTTCATATTTGGTATGCAACATTGTGGGGTGGATCTGATTCAAGTTTGTTCAAATAGGCCTCCTGGGTTTATATTTGGGCTCAGTATAGGAGCCCAAATTTGAACTTAGTGCATTTTAGGCAAATTTCTTCAAAAATCTTCTTCTTCAGATCCAGCAGACAGAATCTTTTGATATTTGGTATGCAACATTGTGGGGTGGATCTGATTTAAGTTTGTTCAAATCGGCTCCCTACTTCATATTTGGGCTAACTATGGAAGCTCGAATTCGAACTTAGTGCATTTCGGGAAAATTTCTTCAAAAATCTTCTTCTCCAGATCCAGCAGGCAGAATCTTTTGATATTTGGTATGGAACATTGTGGGGTGGATCTGATTCAAGTTTGTTCAAATCGGCCCCCTGGATTCATATGTAGGCCCACTATAGAAGCCCGAATTCAAACTTAGTGCATTTCAGGCAAATTTCTTCAAAAATCTTCTTAGGGGGGGGTGAGATTCACGTTTGTTCAAGCCATGTCCCTAGGTCCATATTTGGACTCACTGTGGGAGCCCGAATGATAACTTAGTTCAAAATGAAGGAATTTTCGTTAAAAATCTTCTTCAGATCCAGCAGTCGGAATGTTTTGATATTTGGTATGCAGCATCCTTAGGGGGTGACATTCAAGTTTGTTCAGCCATGTCCCTAGGTCCATATTTGGACTCACTGTGAGAGCTCGAATTGTAACTTAGTTCAAAATGAGGAATTTTCTTCAAAAATCTTCTTCTTCAGATCCAGCAATCGCAGTGTTTTGATATTTGGTGTGCAGCATCCTTAGGGGGGTGAGATTCAAGTTTGTTAAAGCCAAGTCCCTGGGTTCATATATGGGCTCCCTGTGGGATATGAGGAAAATTATTTAAAAATCTTCTTTTTTTTTTAGATCCACTGGTCAGAATATTTGGATATTTGGTATAAGCTTTTCTTAGGAGGAGCAGATGCAACTTGTTGAAATCAATTCTCTGGGTTGATATTTAGGCTACCATGTCAGGTGAGCGCCCTCAGGCCCCTTGGGGCCTCTTGTTTCCAATTCACTTCCAATGTCTTCCGCTTCAATTCGGAATTTGAAAACTTAATTTCAGAAAATATGAGCGGATTTAGGTAAGTTTTATACATTTATTGTGTGATTTAATCATGGATTCTTACCCCGACGAACCATAGGAACTATGAAATACAAAGCTAAGATGATAATTTCACCAGACACGATGATTCAAACTGACAATAAAATGTACAAATCCTGGTGGCGGAATTGGGCCGACACTTTAGTTTCTCACTCTGATTTTACCCCAATAAAGTGTCTTATGCCGAACAATATAATGCGTGCGGCAAGATATATTCGTAGTCTATATTATCCAAACTGGTTGACAGCTAAAAAGTTCAGTTTCTTGATAAAATCTGATGAGATAAATATTCCGAAAAAAGGACCCAGTTCACAACCGATCATTACTGTTCTGATCAGTTCCCTAGGGCATTTAACCAAAATATGGTGCATGTGTACATGATTTGGGCTCCAGTGGCTGGTTGGCTGCTGTTCAGAAAGAATATTGAATAAAAACTGAAACAATGAGCTACCAAACAAAATTGTCTGGCAAAACCCAAAATCAATGTTGGCATAAAAACTGGTTGCGTCAGTGAAATTTCAGCATAATCTGAGAACTTTGGTACAGATGACAGCCTTACTATTAAACCACGTAAAAAAAAAATGCAAACAAACATAAACATGTAAAATGCGATAACCAATATACAATATAACCATCAAATCGAAAGGACAAATGTGTGATTTATATTGATTTTTACATATATGTAGCTATGAAATGGGAGACCTATTTGGTTCTTTATTCGTAATTCAGTTTTAAATTCCAACATATAGCTGCATGGGTTCTGAAAATGCACCCTATTAGTCCAAGGACAAATGAGCATATAGATCTGACGGTAACAAAATCATCAGATAAAGTTTGGCAGCTATACATGACTATCCCTATGTAAAAGTGTTAATTGCACTAGACAAGCTAGAGATATGTGTGTACATCTTCATTGATGATCATGCTATAGCCAAAACCTATAAATAATAGTCCAGGTTGTTCTAGGTTGGGGCTTAACTAACATACCAATGGGTTGATCGATTTGTATGTCTGACTGGGAGGGGGGCACAGTGGCTCAGTAGGTAGAGGTGCAGGCTGCAAGCCGAGAGGTCCTCGGTTCAAACCCCACCTGCGGCAACTATGTTGTGTCATTGGGCAAGGCACTTTACCCCCATTGCCCATGCGGGGGCACGGTGGTGCTGAGTACTAAGGCGTATTGCATGTCAGTGGTGCACCTGTCTTCAACCAATGCAAACCCTGCTTGTGTAGAGTTAGTATGTTGGGGAGACCTGACAGTTGCTTCGAGTACTCCTGCTTCCTCCACCCGTAAAACTGTTGTGGTCATGATTAGCCATTGTGCAGAAATATGTGACTTTAAACACCAGTAAATAAATGAATGAATGTCCGACTGGGATACCTGATAGTTGAGCAATCATTTCTCCAGCAACTTTGAACTTGTGGCTTTAGTTTCACATCATTTTAGAGTTTTCGTGAAGTTTGTAATCTGGCAGTACATATAAAGGCACCAATGACTTGGTATTTCATCCGTCATTGCCAATTTTGCCGCTCAGTACACAGAAAAATGACGGATTGATTCAGCTCGATCTGTAGATAATTTAACTGGGGGGGGTGGGGGGGGGAGGAGGGAGGCTGTGGCATTGTGGTAACCAGTTCTCGTCAGATCACCGAAGTTAAGCAATGTCGAACCCAATTAGTCCTTGGATGGGTGACTGTCTGAGCAATTGATTCGGACTCCCACGTTGTGTCCTTGGGCAAGGCACTTAAACGCAATTGTCCACATGAGTGCACAATGACGCCGTGTACTAAGGCGTACTGCACATTGATGGTGCGTATGTCTTCAACCAATCTAACCCTGCCTCTGCTGTTGTGCGGAGTTACGATGTTGGGGATGTTACTCGGTGGTTCTCTCCGGGTTCCTCCACCTGTAAAAAATGTCACCGACACGATATGACCTTGACTGTTAAAGTGTCGTTAAACCTTAATAAATAAATAATAAATAAATAGATAAGTGAACTGGAGCCGGTGATTTTTAAAGTGGAGTGAACCGAAACCCTGCTTTTAGTGAACTGGAGTTTTCACATGGTGTCACTTTATTGCATATTATTGGGTTATGATAGCAATTTTCCTTCTCACTGTTATTTTCCTTTATATGACACTGAAGTATTCGTGAAGCAACTGCCGAAAGTTTACACAAATGTTTTCCTCCATAGACCATAGAATAAAGACAGCAGCAATCAAGAGTTTTGCAAGGAAAATGGAGTGATTATCGACATTTGAGCATGGAATTCAGTAAATAGGTAGCTCGAGCAGGAATAGTTTAATATCTGCTAAATATCTACTTACTGCTGTCAGAAAAATGTTTTCTCCACGATACGTTTTAGCAGCAACAGGCCTGCGATGTCACATTAAAAACAATGAAGGTAGTGCACTGCAGTAATTTTTCGGAAGTGAACTGGAAAAAAAGTCAGGACAGAATTGATTCAATGGAACGTAGTTCCTCCCCAGTGACTTTTGAAATAAGCTGCATCCGTGATTTCGTGAAGGCAGACTTTAGGTACCTTTGTGGTGTAATCAACTCCTACATTTTTATATGCCTGTTTGAAAGATGGGACATATTATGTGAATGGTCTCGCCGTCAGTTCATCTGTCTGTCCGTCCATGGACAAATTTTGATTCCGGACAATAACTTTAAAGTTAAATTTTGGCATGTGGATTTAGTATATAGAGGATATGGAATGAGTGTTTTTTTATACCACCCACTTGAAAAGTGGGCGGTATATAGCATTCATGGTGTCCGTACTTACGTACTTCCGTACTTCCGTACGTCCGTACGTCCGTACGTCCGTGACGCTTTGGGGGTACACATCTGCTATCCGCTACTCCTCTTAAACCAGTGGGTGGATTTCATTGAAACTTACAGGCATTCTTTTCTATACATTATAGATGTGCACCTCCTATTTTGCTTTCAGGTATTTTTATTTTTTACTCTTTCCCAAAGGGCGAAATGAACTTAGCCAAATTGTTGTGATGCTTTAGGGGGGTACACTCCTGCTATCCGCTACTCCTCTTATACCAGTGGGCGAATTTCATTGAAACTCTCAGACATTCTTTTATATACATTATAGATGTGCACCTTCTATTCTGCTTTCAGGTATTTTTATTTTTTCTATCCCATGTGGCAAAATGAACTTAGTACGTCCGTACGTCCATACATCCATTATGCTTTGAGGGGTACACATCTGCTATCCGCTACTCCTCTTAAACCAGTGGGCAGATTTCATTGAAACTTTCAGGCATTCTTTTATATACATTCTAGATGTGCACCTCCTATTTTACTTTCAGGTATTTTTTTTTTACTCTGTCCCAAAGGTCTTAATGAACTTAGCCAAATTGTTGTGATGCTTTGTGGGGGGTACACACCTGCTATCTGCTACTCCGTACGTACGTCCGTGACGCTTTGGGGGTACACATCTGCTATCTGCTACTCCTCTTAAACCAGTGGGTGGATTTCATTGAAACTTACAGGCATTCTTTTTCTTTCAGATATTTTCATATTCCGACATACGTCCGTCTATCCGTTATGCTGTAGTGGTGTTACGCTTTGGGGAGGGGGGGAGGGTACACATGTGCTATCCGCAACTCCTCTTAAACCAGTGAACGGATTTCATTGAAACTCTCAGACCTTCTTTTACATACATTGAAGATGTGCTCCTCCTATTTTGTTTTCAGATATTTTCTTTTTTACAGTTTCCCATATTGACAAATGAACTTTGTCAAATTCAGTTGACATTCTGTACAGATCTGCTATCCGCAACTCCTCTTAAACCATTGAAAGATTTCATTGAAACTTTCAGACATTCTTTTACATATATTGAAGATGTGCACCTGCTGTTTGTTTTCAGATATTTCCATTTTGAGGGTTTCCCATATTTAAAAATGGGCTTTTGTCAATTCAAGCTTGCGTGGTGGGGGGTGTTGACATTTGCTATCCACGACTTCTTTTAAACTAGCGAATAGATTTCAATGAAACCTTCAAAAATTGGTGTCAGTGTTTGTGCTCTCTACATTGAACACACTTTTACTGTTGTAAAATGTTTCTTGGTGGGAGTGGGTGGTATCATTTAGTGAGCAGTGCTCACAATTTTTCTAGTCTCATATAGTATTTATGAAATGAGTCTTAAGAATTTTCCGTTTGGGCTCGCCAGAGGCTCACACAAACGGAAAATTTGGACGAGTTTCATAAATATTATATGAGAAAAACACTCATTTCATATTCTATTTATCATATGACCAACACACGCACAAATTAGCCACTTAGTATGACTTTTTAACCCATCACCTAACTTGAGTTGCAGACAGCACTTGGAAAAAACATCCTCGTATAACTAAAAATTTTCATTTTTTGCTTCCAAAACATAGGTTATGACCCCTCATTGGAACGTGCGCGACACACTAGTTCCAATGAGGGGGTCATAACCTATGTTTTGGAAGCAAAAAGTGAAAATATAAAAAAAAATGAATGGCATTTTTCTTGTATTGTGCAAGATGGTTTTTACTGTTACGTTAGGTAAAAGATTAATACAATATAACCCACCCTAAATAGGACAGATAACGTAAATTCTCCCTACTGAAATTATGCAAATGTGACCCAGTTGTATTTTGTTTAGCCAATCAAATTGTCCAGTTTTGAAATTGACCAATGAAAGCTCCCAACTCAAATTATGCAAATTATGAAAATGTGGCCCAGTTGTATTTTGTTCAGCCAATCAAATTGTCTAGTTTTGAAATTGGCCAATGAAATTGACGGAAGGTTTTATTTATCACTGGTTAATATAAAAACAAAATATCAAATGTTTTAAAGTGAACAAAACTGACAAGTCATATGATAAAATAAAATACAGAATAGGTTCAATTTCTGTTTCTAGCAGTCCATTTGCAGCAGAGTTGTGGCCTTTTATTTATGGGAATTTAGCCCAAGTTCTTGTTTCCGGACGATAACAGGATGAGTTTCATTTATGAAAGCCCATTTGCAGTAGAGTTATGGCCCTTTTAGATTTTTTAGATTAGATTCTTTATTTACAGTATACTTAAAAAGACAGTTACAGTTATATAGTACAAGTAGTATTGATGTGTATACTGAGGGAGATAACATAGCCAGATTGGCTGTCTACCTGTTACCCCCCATGGCATTGCAGACAGATTGTGACCAAAAAATGTTTATATGTAGCAGATTACATGCTACTGATATAAGATGACAGAGCATGGGTAATTTCATAGCTGGGGGCCATGCTACTTTCATATACAGGTTCCATCCTACACTTACACCGACACCTAAACTGGCTGGAGACTGGTGGTTTTAAATTGAAAGAAGGCAACCTGCTTATCGTGCCCTTTGTTTATGAGAATTGAGCCTAATTTTTTTGTTTCCAGATAATAACTTCAGTTATAATGGATTGAATGGAAGGAAATTTGGTTTATTCGACTGTTTGAAATATGTGAATGGTCTTGCCATCCGTCTGTCTGTCTGTCCATCCGTCCGTGAACAAATTTTTCAACTTACAATTTGACCTTCTTTTAACATTTTTGGTTTCTGACCAATAACTCCAGTTTTGGATTATTTGATCTATACCAAACTGGGTACATGTATTACTCAGATAGTAATACAGGCCAAGTTCGATTGTGGGTTCCGTCCAATTGTTTTTACATGAGCTATGGGCCTTTTCGACTTAGAAATTTCTCATTACTATCAACATTTTGCTTTCCGGATGATAACTTGAGTTTGGATTCATAAATCAGGACCAAACTTCCTTACTGCCTCAGTTATATCAAAATGAGGGTAAGTTTGAATTGGGGCATGGTCCGATGATTTTTACAAGAGTTATGGGCCTTTCCAACTTGGAAATTGCAAATTTGCATTAACATTTTGTGGTCTCTTCTCTTAGTACAATTCCACGACTTCCGTTAACCAGTGCGCAAGCAGTAATCAAAACCATTCTTCTTTTGTCCGTGTAACGTGGTTGACGTGTTGCGCCATCTTTGCATTATGATACAGTCGATAATGATTTTCCTGTGACTGGATTATGGATCTGAAGATCGTATAATAAAAGGACTGTGTTTTATATATTCACGTTAATATTTTCAACCATATTCTCATTGTATATTGTTTATATATTCCGTTTTCGTAAATGTTTTTTCAACATCGTGTCAACGCGGTTCGACAATGAAATTTTTCGGTTGATAAATTTAAATTGTTATTGGAGTTAGGTGTCAATGAGGGACTGTCTGGACAGGATTTGTTCACTGTTGAGGGCTGAATTTCTGTTTTTTTTCAGTCCCTGTTGGCCGTCTGGGTTCTGTCGTGTACCCACCGGGTTTTTTTTTGCCACCTTCTCTCGTAGTTGAGGTGTTCTTCTACTTTCTGTATCTGTTCAGTTCACGTTTTTCTTCTACTGCTCTCACCTCTGTTATTTCCAGTTTGGTTCCTTTGGGGCAATTCCTTTTGCCCTCGCCTTTGGTGCGTTTTCATGGCTGTTCCTCCCGCACCCGCGGTGGGTGTGGAACGCTCTCGTTTCGGGGCCTCCCGACTCGACCACGTCTGGTGTGAGTTATACCCCCTCCATGGGGGATGTGCAGCTCCACTCACACCCGTGGGGGGTGGGGAACACTATCATTTCGGGGCCTCCCGACTCGACCACATCTGGTGCGAGATATTCCCCATCTGTGGGGGATGTGCAGTTTTTTTTACCGTGGTGGATACTACGGGAGTTGTAGGATTTCTGGCGAAAAGATGCCTGGTTCCGGGACTATGTGCCCTCTCCAGTCGACATCTGAGGCTGTCACTAGGGTTATGACTCCTCCTTTGGAGTCCGAGCTAGATGGCTCTCTCCCATTTTCTGCCAGTTCCAACAGCTCCCGTCGTATCTGCTGCTACTGCTGTTCCGTCATCGGGCACCATTTTTAGCTGGCCTCTGCTTATCCCTGCGAGGGTCTGCAGGGATGTCTGTAGTGTGGTTGTGAGGTATCGGCCTCAGCTTTCCCTGACTTCAACTCGGCGAAGTCAGAAGTGGCTGCTGACTGAACCCCCTGCTGTGTCCTCTCAGCCATTGAGCACAGCAGTGTCTGGTAGTGTAGACATGGGGTATCAGCCTCAGCCTTCCCTGACTTCAACTCGGCAAAGTTGGAAGTGGCTGCCGGCCGAACCCTCTACTGTGGTCTCTGCGCCGTCGAGTACCACAGTTTTGTCATTGGCGTTTTCCGTCCACTCATTCTGGTCACACGGCCAGTGTTGCGGGACCAACACCTTCTGTGCAGCCTGGACCTTCTGCCCCGCAGAGGTCCGCGGCTATGAGTTCCCACTATGTTGATGCTCTGGGTGTGTCGTACCCCTATACACGTCTGCCCTCAGATGTTTCGGCTGCCACCCGTCGCCCCATTTCGGGTGTATTGGAGGGTCGTGATCTTCGCTGGTTAAGAGGGTCAGAGGGTTAAGAGGGTCAGGTGTGAAGCCACTTTGCTGGACTCTGTGCTGGACACAGGCCGATCCCTTCCTGGGGGCAGCACGCTGCCCTTCGATCTGCTTCTTTGGCAGGTCCACTACTGTTCCATGGGTTCCGTGTCGACGGTCCGGGATGACATCCTACGTCATTCCAAAGATCAGCTGCTGCTTTCGTCAGCTTGATCAGCCTTCTAGGGGAGGCGGGAACCGTTCAAAGCCTAACAAGTACCCTTCTGCTTTCTCTGCGAAGCAAAGGTCTGATCCTTCTGCCACCGCTTCTACTTCTTACTCACGGGGTAAGGGTATGCGTCGGCAGGCTAGAGGGAAGTCTCAGGATTCTTCATTCAGTAGAGGAGGTGATTTCTCCTCTGGCGGGCCTCGTCGGAGCTCGAACTGAAGGTCCTCACCTCGATTCGTCCAGGTTGGAGGAAGGATAGCAGAGTTTGCAGATCGTTGGGCCACCATCACATCCGATCTGCGAATATCCTTCTGAAGTCACCCCACTCTGTCCAGAGTGCCTCTTCCAACCACAGTTCCTTCAGACGTTTTACGTTGGAAGCTTTTGTCCACGGAGATAGATAATCTCCTGGCCAAGGGGGCGATCAAGGTCGGCAAGAAGATTGGATGGGGTGCGACGTTGGATCCTCTAGGTCTTTCCCTTCACGGGATGTGGGACCATCTCTATCGGGCATCTCTACACATCAACCAGAAGGAGCTTCTTGCTCTTCTTCTGAGTTTCAGGCAGTGGATCCCTCACCTGTCGAATTGTCAGGTCAATGTGTTGTTTGACAATTCGACAGTGGTTGCTTACATTTGGAACCAGGGTGGCACGCACTCGGTTCCAATGTACGAATTGGCTCGGGATCTTCTACTGCTCGCTCAGGATGTCAATACCGGGGTGGTTGTTCGTCACATTTCCAGTCGTCTGAACGTCCTAGCTGACTCCCTCACCCAACGGGGCAGGTTCTTTTCCACCGAGTGGATGCTCCACATGGCGGTGTTCATCGATCTCTTTGCGACTCGTTGGAACCAGCAGGTGGACACTTTCGTGTCCCCATATCCAGATGCTCTGGCTTTCGCTGTGGACGCTATGGCCCTCCTTTGGGACAGTCTTGTCGGCTACGCCTTCCTGCCGGTTCCGATTCCGCCTCAGGTTCTAGCCGAGATATGAACCTGCAGTCTTCAAATCCTTTCGATCACACCCCTGTCGCCTCGGTGGATGTGGATCAATCTGCTCCGCTCTCTGTTAGCAGCGGTTCCGGCATGTCTCACTCTACGTCGAGACATTCTTTGCCAAAGTTGCCCGAGGAGGTTTCAAGTTGACCCAACTTCATTGTGCCTTCGCGCATGTCTTTTTTCGGGTCCTGTATCCTCCGTAGTGGTTTTTAGAGACAAGCAGTGGAGTTGCTTTATTTCTTCAAGGAGGCACTCACTCCACTGGTTTAGCCTCTGTGGCTAAGTAGAAGGTTCTTCTGTCGATGGTGTGCGATCACTCTGTTGCTTCTGTCACTCCTTCGATCACACCGCTTGCAGAGTTTCTGGTATATGTTTGTTTCTGGGAGTCTCCAGAAATGGGTACAAGTCCATGCTTCGGAGACCTTTTTCATATGTGGTACCGCATTGTTTCGACGCTCATCCTTGCCTCTCCAAGCTTGTTCAGCTCTTTTCCTTGAAAAGGCCTAGGACTTTGCAGTTTACTCCAAGATGGACACTTTCTTGGGCGCTGCTCTGCTTGGGGGGGGGGGGGGGGGCATTCGCGCCTTTATCCTGGATGGACATGCGTTTTCTCACATGCCAGATCTCTCCTGCATCCATTTCTCGATGGATTTGTCTTGCTATTCGTGCAGCTTCCGCTCGTCTAGCTACTGGTGATTGTATTACCAATTGTTTTTTCTGCCACGAGGTGTGTGCATTGTCTTCCTCTCGGGGCTTTTACTAACTCTGTCATGTTGTCGGATGTTATACTGGCAGCCTACTGGAGAAATGCTACCTTCTCCATTTATCTGCCACAGTTGCAAGAGCCGACAGAGGACCTTTGTTCTACGGGCCCTCTTTCTTCAGCTCAGGCTGTTGTCTATCCCAGCCATTCAGCTTTTTACAGGGTCAGTTCCAGCTCCGTGCTGTTACTGCCCTTTCTGTCTGTGCGTCGCACTTCACCATACGCCTCATCTTTCATTGTCTTTTAATAATGTTTGTGATGCTATGGTTTGATAGGCCTAGGGATCTCTTCCTCTGTCCATGGTTCCAGTGCAATTAAGTTATGTGTGGGTTGGTTATGTGATTCCCTCCATCCTAATGTCTATTCACCCTGTAGTAAACAATTGTAAGGTAGGTTGATAAGAAATATAAATTTTATATTAAATTTCATTTCTATTATACCTACCGCAATTGTTTACATGGAGGCCCTCCCATCTTCTTATTCAGGTAAGAATCCTTCCTTCCCGCTGATCACATACCTCCTATGTTGGAGACTCAGAAGAATGGTTTTGATTACTGCTTGCGCACTGGTTAACGGAAGTTGTGGAATTGTACTAAGAGAAGAGCGTCCCTTACTGGGTGTGCATCGATGGCGCTCGACCCAGTTTTGGCTTATTTTTTCGTGTTGTTTTTACACCACTTTTCTTTCCCAAATCTCTTGGGAAAGATTAAAATAGAGAGTATTTTATCCGAGTTAGGTTCTTCACTGTAGTGCAAGCCTGTAGTAAACAGTTGCGGTAGATATAATAAGAAAGGAAATTTACTATAAAATTTATATTTCTTTAGCATTCGATAACTTGAAAAATATTACTTGGATTGTCAAGTTACTTTATATTTCTGTTCAGGTTACTGATGTGCCGAGTTGTATAGTTTTTGGTGTAAATCTGATAATTTGATCCTGAGATTAACTCTTTATCCTTCAAATTGAGAATTCTTCCAATCCCTTTGGCAAGAGATAACTCAAAAAATAGCAATCCGATTGTCATGTTACTTTATATATGTATTCAGGTTACTGATGTGCTGTGCTGTATAGTTTTTTATGTAAATCTGATAATTTGATCCGGAGATATTAACCCTTTATCCATCATATTAGACACTCCTCCAATCCATTTCTAGATGTACCCATACCATGTATGGTGTACATAATGTCGGCATCCATGGTGGCCCTCCGTCATACAGCTTTCTACTAGTTGCGCATATGGGTACACATCTGACGATTTCATCTGCCTATTTTTCACAGAGTTATAACCCTTTATCAACTTAAAAAATTCTGGATGGCTGCATGTTGGGTGTCTTCATGGTGTAATGAACTCTTGCTACAGTTTATGTTGAGATTTGAAGTGCTAGTCCTGGATGGTTTATCGGTTTTTCGGTTTGGTTCGTTTTTTTTTTCAAAACCGAAACTAAACCGCCGCCTTAACAAAAAACCGAGACTTCGGTTTCAACAAATTTCCCAGAATTGGTAAGTTTATGGTCTCTCAATCACTTGTTTTTGGCACGCTAAAGGCTAAAATGTCAGGCAAATGTAAACGCTGTGCCATTTATGCTTACTTTGAGAGGATTGACAATAACCCCCCACTCAAATAGTGGTAGCAAATTTGTTATATCTTAAACGATATCCACAGAACCACCCCCAGAAGGAATATGAAAAATTAAAAAGTCGAACGTAAGAATCCACGCAATGACACATGCAATTCATGAATTGTTAAGTAAATTTAATGAACCGAGCACAGCTCCAGGCTCACTCATATTCGACCAAATAGGTATTGAATGTTACCAGACAAAAAGTGTAAAAGTAATGTAAAAGTAATGTAAAAGTAATGTAAATTATCTTTGACCCCAAAGCAACTGCATACGACGTTTAGTAAACTATATTGGAGGTAAACATAAAATTTATTGAGTTATAAAACCTCAAAGTTCACATAGGAAAAATGATGGGTAAATTATGTTAATTAGCAGGCTTCTGGCACGTTCTCTGATGTCACATGTTCAGAGATGACGCTGTGCATTGGCAGTTCTGTTTTTGTCAACAATAAAGTGGTTAAATTAAAATAGAACATATCCTGTTAAATGGATGGCAGGTAACTATTGAAAAGTTTTTTAAAACTTATTGGGAATTGTTTGTATACTTTTTGAACTTACTTTAAGGAATTGCGCAGTACTGCAAGTCTATCAGGTATAAAATGTCAAGTGTCAAGTTAACGCTGCATTCCCAATAAGCAGTTGATATAATCAACACGTGTTTTTCCATGTGTATTTTGTGCCCACAACAAATCCCAAGATGCAATATTGCAAACTTTCAAATCCCATTATGCAGCCGTCTCACTTCATAAACATCAATTGCCTGTCTTGACCGAGATGAAATCAACGCAGGGATCAGCCAAGAGGGCGAAGTGAAGTTGACAATATCTTCACCTTGGCACTGCTCCCTTCACCCAATTTCTATGTTTGGGCAAAATCAAAGTCAAAAATGAACATCTACAGTCGAAATTAGGAGAGATATTGCGAAAAGATTAGAGTGAGTGAGTTTCCAATAAAAGTTATTTGTTTATCACGACTTACTTCAATAATGGTGATCAAAATCACAAGAAATATGATTTGTGTTCCTTTCATTCTACTGTCATTTGAAACAGGAACCATTAAGAACATGGGGCAGTCCATTTCGAAGCGATGTGATAATTACCGAAATAAGCACAACAACTGCATATTATCCACAAAAAATAGGGTGAGAGCTTAGCTCCTTAAACAATAAGGGAATGTTGATTTTTGCTAAAATGTAGCCTTTATTGTAAATTATTGCATCTTGTCAAGACCCCAAATCTCACTGACAGAACACGGCAGATCCCACCAGTGGTGAAGCCATGGTTTGAAATCTTGGGGGGACCAAGCTGGTGAAGAGTTTGGGGGGGGGGGGGGGAATCTCTGGACTAAGGGTACTGTACTTGTATGGAGGGCAGGAATTCAAAAATAATCTTTTCAAATTTGAGTATTGGAGGTGCAAGTGGGATTGGTGGGGGGGGGGGGGGGGGGGGGGGTCTCCCTAGATACCCCATGGCTCCACAACTGTAGCCCACTACAGTAGCCCACCACAATATGTCCATTAGCTGAGAAAAGTAGTGAACACTGAGTAACCCGGAAGACTCAACACGCTGTATGAGCCCCTTGACTTGGATGACAGATACAGACACATTTTATGTGTACATTACCCTTTAAAATTTGGATTTCTACAATATATTTTGAAAAACCAAAAACCAAACCGAAAACCGAGTTTTTGTACAAAACCAAAACCGAACCGAAATGCAAATTTCAAAACCCTCCAGCCCTAGTTAGGGCATGGTTACACACACAGCGTAGTTGTGTGACATGTATGCAGATGATGGAAAAATAATTTTTCACAGATTTACTTACCTTTATCAACTTCCAAAATTTCCAATGTTTTTAATACTTCAAATTTGCTACCACCCCAGAGCCCCTCCCACACACATCCCCACCCCATCCCAACCCTAACATTGAGGGACATTTGGTAAGTGATCTTTTATGAAATTTTGAGGACAGATCAAGTTGCTGATAAATTTGTAAATTTACTTTCAGAATAAAGAGAGTTAAATGTCTAATAAATTTGTTATCCCGGTTTAGTCAAACCCATGTAAAGTTTCATACATCTTGGAAATAAATCTGTTACAAATAATATTATTACTTTTTTTTGGAGAAATAACAGCTGAAAAAGTGAGAACTGTAAAGTCCTTGCATGCCTCTGGCAGATATTCCTGCCCGGGACAGTATACTCTTGCCTGTGAAATAAGTATAATCTGGGCATATTTTTTAATCAAGTTTTCTCCCTGTGATTTGAATTGATTTTTTCACCAATGATTTTTTGAGTTAAATTTGTATGGATTTTTCATAAAAACCAGTCATGGCAGCAAAGACTGGATTTGATGAAAAGTATCTTGAAAATAGCCAACAGGTTAAAAGTTAACTGAAAAGTCAGTTTACCCTAAAAAAAAGTTCAGTTAATAGGAATTTAGTTATTTTCCTGAATGTCTCTGTAATTCTTAAATAGATTACAAGATTTTTTATTTAAGTAACAGGATTTTACTTATCATACCATACAGTCCTGGTAATAAGCCCATAACTGAAAATAAGTCCACCTATCAACTTTTCAGATTTTAGTTTCAGTGTGCCCTTCTTGTAAACAAGCCCAGTCCCTGACTTTTGAATGACAACATCAATAACAGTCATGCTGGCAACTTGTTACAACACAAAAAGAACCCCTAACCCAATGCAGATGATAACAAAATTTGGCATTTTAATTAATTTTTTTCTCAATTGTTTAACATTTTTTCTACAAAACCATATTGGGTGACCCTCTTGACGAGCTTCTTCCACTGAGATGGTCACATGATAGGGTTCTGTTGAAATTATTTTCAATTTTTTTTTTTCTGCAACTGTTTGTAAATTATCTGGGCACATGCGGCTGGTTCGTCAGGTAAAGGATAACTGCATCTTTGTTTTGAGTTTGACTTGACTCACCTAATTTTGTATCAACTTTGTGTCCAAATTATCAAGCAGGCTTCCACCTTCAAAAATAAGCCCACCCATAAACTTTTTCCCTCTTTTACTTCATGCACCCCCGGCTTATTCTTGAGTCAGTATGGTATATGCAGTTCACTCGTCATATGTGTATTTAAGGTAAGGTTTAGTATTTGAAAGGTACATAAAATTAAGAGGGCTATTCATCTGAGAAATATCCACAAAGGTGGAGGTTTCCCTACACTTTTTAACTCTTAACCAGCTGACTATTTTGAAGATATTTTTCATCAAATCTAATCATGGCTGCTTTGAAGCAGCCATGACTAGATTTGTTGAAAAATTCATGTTAATCGAACTCCAGAAATCATTGATCAAAAAGTCAAATCAGTTTACAGGTGGAAATTTTATTAAAGGAGCCCAAATTATACTTATTTCAGTGGCAAGAGATTTCTTGTCCCGGCGGGAATATCTGCCAGCAGTGTGCAAGGATAGACAAAGCTAGTTTATCTTCAGAAAGAAGGACATTGATATTTTTGTACTTTTAGCCTGCTCATGCAGGAGTGTTGGTTCGGATGTGTTAATGCAAGCATTAATCTACACATAGCCAAACAAGCACAATAAAAGCCATGTGATTAATTGGTAATTTCTCAAGTGTCCAATGACATTTACTCCACAGTGGTTAACAACACCCAAGAGAGATAAAAGAAATCTGGTGTGAAATGTCTTTCTTTGTCGTTTCCTCTTTACAGTATCATTATGTTGTAATGGGAATTTATCTCCAGAATTAACAGGAGGATGACCTGAACAAAGTCATTATATTTCAAATACAATTGTGATTAAAAAATAATTAAATCCCCACAATTAATCTTCATCTTAATAGCATGGAAAATAAGTCAGCAGTCATATTTTTAACCCTCATACATATTAAATGACCAAAAATTGTTGACCAAAAATTATACAAAACTTTTTAGTGAGACTAGACAAAATTCCAGTGTGTTTTTGAATATTGTTTTCAATTAGCAAAGTTCCTCTAATTTAAAAAAAAAAGTGTTTCCTGTGTGAACCCCAGAAACTTGAGCAGTGCTTGTTTACTATAGTAAGTAAGTTTTGTTTTACTGGTAAAATAGGATCTGCTAACAAATGCCTGGGATGGAAGTCTTCTAAAATGAGCAGCATTGTTGAATGCCAAAGTTTTACTTTATACTAATGTTGTGGTTAGATACACAACATACGACCATGAACACCAATAAATTAAATTTACTTTATTTTCTTTTTTTCATATATTTCAAATTTATTTATCTCATTTTTCTATGTACAGAGATTCATACATATGCCAGAAGTAGCTTTATCTGACAGACAGTCCTTCGTGTGAGTAAATTTTACGGGTGCAAAAAAGTGCACTCGCAAATTGTGTTGCGAGTGCGATCGCACTCGCAAATTTCCCCAAAGTTTCACAACTGTGCATGTTTGAGACAGATGTGTTTAAACACAGCTACCATACTCACCCGTGTCGAAGCCCATATTCGTGATTAGGCCCACCCTCGCTTTTTCAGATTTATGAACCAGAGTGCCCTACTTGAGTCAACCCCCCCCCCCCCCCAAGTTTCAAATTGGACGAAAGTTGTTTGAGACGTCAAATTTAATACAGGCATCAAATGGAAAAACAGGTGACTTGTTGCAACACTGTACTTACCCGGTATCAAATAGAACTGTAATACTGTATTATGTATATTTTTGGGAGTTGGGGTTTTTGTGTTGTTAAATTCGTCCTTTGTGTAATACATTATGTCTGTGTTCAGTGTAATAAGTCTTTATTAAAAAATTATATATCCCAAGCAAAATTGACTTGTTTATTTTTTGTCAACCTCGTTTTGGAAGCTGTGACTTGTTTCAAATAAGTGTGCAGACTGCTGTCAATAGTTGTCTGAAACACGCCCATAACATATAGTTTTCACAGTGGTCGAACATCATCACAAAGATACTGTTTGAACACTGCGACTTTCGAGCGGTGCACCACTCATTGTGAAAGAACACTGCCACTTTCGAGCGTGCACAACTCACTGTGAAAACGGGTGTTCAGAAATTAATGAGAAAGTGGTAATTAAAAATAAAAAATAATTACAACTCTGGTATTTGAGAATTATATAACAATTTAACCAGCGATATGATGTATGACTTATTGGTTTAATAAAACATGCTAATTTATCTTTTCATCATGCTCTGCAACATGTGAAATTATGACTTTCAGTGTAAAATCAATTTTTTGAATTTTGCCAAGGGAGGCAACTATTTTGTTATTCATATTCCGCTGTGTAAATTTTATCTGGTCTTCATATTATGATTTTATTTTTATTGATTTTGTGTGAAGCTATATTTTGTTTATTCGTAATAAATGTACATATTTAAAAAAAACAGCTATTTTTAAACAGACTATGTTTGTCTGTTTTCAAGGGGGTGGTTTGCAGTGTTGATTGACATACTAACTTACGTCCATTTCTAGCTTTGAGAGTAACCTGTACAAAAAATGAAAACAACACCGCATGGTGTTTTCTGTTTGTTTTATTCATTAAATTGAGAATTAAAACCCGAAATCTGAAAATGAAACGTATGTACATGATAATTATGAGAATTTTTAAAGCAAATTCTGATTAAATTAGCGGTGTACTTTCGGTTTCGTTTACTGGATGAATGGGGATATATAATGACATGCGCAGTGAACAAAGGAAACTGGAAATGTTTCAGTTTTCACTGACAATATCGATTCCGACCTCTTGCTGAGCGGATGGTGATATGAAGGTGGAGGGGTGGGGGGGGGGGGGGGGGGTGGCATATAACAGCAGTTTTAATTTTGTTTTACCATTAACCAATGGACAATAACAAAATAGATGTCCATTCTGACTTGAAGCGTGGCAATGCTTGTGAGTTGAGTGCAATTTAAGTGAAGTTGGACTGTTCGATGACGGGTGCGATTTTTTGCGCTCGTCTTTTTTCAATTACGGGCGCTTGCGAGCGCAATAGCGCCCGTCTCACGCGAAGGACTGGACAGATTGTGTAAGTGATAGAATTTAAATGAATCTTCCAGTCCTTCAGATGTCAAAGAAATTGACAAAATTCAGTCATGGAATTTAGTTTAGTTTAAACAGTATTTTCCAGTTCTCAAAAATATACAATTATATCAGTAAGTGTGGATCCAACAGTAAGCTGTAAGCTTATACAAGGTTGTTTCCACCAGTAGAACACTTGAACATAATACAGTCAAGAAGAAAGGTACACATACAATCAAGATTACCGTCCAAACCCTAAAATGGTGAATTATTCATTTCACTTTCAAGTTATAGCTATGATTTGATAGTAGGTTTGGTACAGATGGAAATAAGAGATAATTGTATATGTTGATAACTTAAATAATGAAGATAAGAAAAAAATGGGAAAAGATAAGAAAAAAATGGGAAGAAAAGAGTTTTTGATTAAATGCATATAAGTAACTGCATGTTACTGAACCACCTCTGTTCCGTACTTTGTTTCAGTTGAGGTATCTGGATAATTGTCGGTTTTTATGATAGTTTATCTTAGGTGAGTAATGTTTATCAAGAAGTATTGACTGCTGACTCAGGACAGAAACATAAGAATAAGAATGTCAGAATGAGACAATAGTATTCAAATAGGCACGTATATTTACATAGGAGAGAAATGCCACCCATTTCAGATGGCAAAATATGCTTTTGTACCATTTGCAGTGATAGACAAGAACTACAATCCAACTAGCACGGGTACAAAGGCCACAAAGTATTACCCCGACCCGGTCAAGGTAGAGTAAGGCATTCTGTGATAGACCAACCAACTAACAGCCATTTGTATGTAAAGTATCAGGAATGGAGTGGTTCAGCAAACCAGATAGTATTTTACTGGATAACTACACCGCATGGAGAGTGAACTGCAACTAAAACACCCGCAGAGCAGAACTATCATCCAATGTATAACTTTCAAATTCTGTACATTACGATACGAAGCACTAGCAATACCCCAGCCAACGGGACTCAGGGATCAACCCAGAGGTCTGTTGGCCGGAGCTTTGCCTGTTCTTATTGTGCTTTGCAATAGATTTGCAATTATTGTTTGAGTGGAATTTCCACTCCATGGGTGATCCATCCACAATACACCCTCCACGCACTGTGTCTGGTAATGTAGGTATAGTGAAGACAGTTATTTGAAAATACTGTAACATGGCATCCTCTGCTCTCGTGGCTTTTTGGGATCGAAGCCACCCGTGTTAACACCATGGTAGGAGTGGCCATGAGGGAAGAAGGATCTGGATCACTTCAGGAAAAAAAAAACATAGTGATGCACCATCATTTCGATCAGAACGGAATTTCAGAAACTTGATCTTAAGGAGTAACGATGTTGAGTGTCCATATTTACAGAAGCAGTCCATCCTCCCACCTCTTGTGGTTGTTCAAAAAATAAACGAAGTGCTCAGATTTAAGAATAAACTGATGCACCACTTCAAGTATAATTTGATTATCACAAGTACTATAAAACTCACATCTGCACAGCAAGGTATTACAGTCAAACATGAAAAGAAGTAAGCACAGTGTATCACTTCTTATTAGATTGTAGTTTGGCCATTTTAGAAGAAAGTGTTCAGTTGTCTTGCGATCACCGCATATGCAGTTTGGCGAGGTGGCCAGGTCGTTCACAAAGAGGTGCTCTTTAAGATGACTACACTGTAATCATAGTCTGCAGTGATATACCTGTCCTTTGCGGGATCTTGATTTGCAAAAGAAAAGTGGTGGTCGGCACACATTCTGATTTAGATAGTTTATGAAATCTGTTAAGAAGCTATTTTCTCTGAGGTTGGCAGGGATATCATTCCATAGTTTGGTTGTTGATGGAATGAATGATAGTTGATAATTTTTTGTTAGACAGAAAGGGACATGGCGATTTTGGTCATGATGTAAATCAGGTATTTGATTCACTGATATTGGTGGGGGGATTCAGTTGGAAAAATAAGACAGTACAAGATTATGACACATTTTAAAATACTGTATTAGCTTATGTTTTTCCTACCTTGTCTGCAGTGATTCCAACCAGTGTCTTCATATAATAAGATTCTGCTGGCACTTAGTGCGGCACCAGTAATAATACATGCAGCTGCAGTTTGAATAGTTTCAAGATTCTGCAAGTCATTTTCTGTACATTTGTCCCAAACTGTATCCACATATTCAAGTAGTGGCCTCCTGAAGGCAAAATAAATTTTCTCAAAATGTTTTGCGATCTAGAAGAAATTTATTTTTCCTAAGAAGGTCCAGGTGAGACCTGAGACCAGGCTTTTGCGCAGATATGTTCTATGTGATTATTTCAAGTACAATTAGAGTTGAGGATTACACATAAATATTTATGCTCTTTGAATTCTTTAATGGGGATATTGGCCTTTACGAGGGGAGGGTAATCAACCCGGGCCCTCTTACGTGATATGATCATGCTTTCGATTTTTTCAGGGTTCAGTTCTCCTAACCTCCTAAGTAGAAAGTTGTATCATCTGTGAAAAAGCATATGCTGCTTGTTAAGCATACAGTTATGTCGTTAATATAGATCAGGAACAGCAGGGGACCAAGAATTGAACCTTGTGGAATGCCTGAAGCAATCTCTTTCCTGGAAGATGAATTAGAATTTACTACAACTCTTTGTAGGCAGTCACTGAGATAGGATTTGAAGAAAGTAAGCAGCTCTCCTGTAATACCTATTTTATTCAATTTATAAATCAATCCTTTATGCTAGACTGTGTCAAAGGCTTTACTGACATCGCAAAATACAACCCGTAATCTTTGCCTTCATCGAGTGCGCAGCTGAACGTGTCATAGATATTGGTAAGTTGTAGAACTGTTGAGTCACTCGCAGTTAATCCTGATGGGCAGGGATGCAAGATTTTGTTTTCATCTATGAAACACCAAACTTTTTTGGAGATACATCTTTCAAAAACTTTACCTAAGCAACTGATCAGGCTGTAATTTGACAATATGTTAAGTGGATCTTTTTTCAGGACAGGGGTAACAGGGGTAACATTTGCTTTTTTCCAGTGAACGTGAAAGTACGATTGTCCAAGCAAAATATTAAATAACTTGGTGAGGGGTTCGATCAGGGAAGGGCAATATTTCCATAGCAGTGGGCTTATTTGATCTGGCCCCGATGCTTTTGAGATGTTGAGAGACATCAAAGAGTCATGCGCATCCCCTTGGTCTTAATTGTATATTGCTGAGCATTGGGCATTCAGGGAATATTGTATGAGAAAGACACGCACGAGTATCATCGACAGATGAGATCCCACAAAAGAAGTCATTGAACGCTTTGGCTTTGTCTGCCTTCAGTGATAATATTTTGTTGGAATGTAGTAAATTTGGAATTTCAGTCCACTTATTTCCCAGGAGCAGTTTAATGTCATGGAATTTTAAATGTGTACTGTCATGTCATAGTGTGTTTTAATAATTGATGTATTTGAATGTTTGAAAGACATGATGTAATAACATCTTAGACATACTGCATCCATTTCTGAGTTGTAGTTACTGTACAGGTTTATTTACTTCTCCAGTATTTTCCCACTCCTGAATTTATAAATGAACCTTTTATTTAAAAAGGGAAAATAAGGCACTAATTTGAAAAAATATTAACTCTCACACTTTGCTTGTATCTGAAAGAGCATTTAAAAAGCCAAAGTGCAAAGTTTATCAAGAAGAAATTACTTAAATCTGTGATTAAAAAACTTTAATGCAGATGAATTTTCAAAAGATGCAAATTGCAAAGAGATAAATGAAGTTGCCTGAAAGTTATCAGAAGTAAACACAAACTGTGTGTTATAATGCCTAGTACACATGGATATAACAGGCCTGGCATTCTAGAAAATCAAGGACTGCAAAACAATTGCCCTCCTCAGATTGCTTGGTAGTACAGTTTGCACCTGGAATTTTCAATGCAAAAACTTGTATGCTATTTTGTTTATATTCACTTCAAGGTATTAAAATTGTAACTGAAAAATAGAACTACATTCAGATACACAGTGGAAAAATTGGCACACTCATCTCATTATTCAAAATGTTGCATTCGATTCTTATGTGACTGTCTTCTACACTCAAAATGTATTGAAATGTGACACAGAATGGGTGATGAATTATTGTGAATCAATGCAACATTGACAAATGGTCCCCTGAGTTTCAGTGTGTTCTATGTGCCAGTTGGCACATAGAACACATTGGAACTCAGGGGACGAAATGATAATAGATTTTAAAGGCAGTCCTGAACAGGTCTGGCATTCCAGAAAATCAAGGGGTGCAAAGAATTACCTTCCTCAATTTTTTCTAGGTGTTCAGCATTCATGCACTTCTTAAGAATGCCAGGCCTGGAAATAATTAATCCTTTTGCAGCTTTTCGATTGATTGATCCCATGAACAACAACTCTATTATTTTAGCAATAATTCAGCATTATATTAGAACAAAATGTTCTACGATTTTAAATAAAGCACAGTTATTCTTCCAATGAAATCCACAGCACAGATATTGACAACGGCAATCCGAAATAGACTGCATGGACAAGAACACTATAAATAGAAACATGAGTACAGAAACTTCCCCTTTGTCCTCCTGAAAGAGCTAGTTTCAACAAATCTCAAAAATGACTTTGCACTGTCTCAGAAATTAATGTGAGTGATCGGGATGAAGAAATGCTACCTGCCTTTTTTGATAAAGTGAATACATTCTTGCCTTCATGTTAATTTATTTAATCGATATGAACATGTTCGTACAAATGATATATGAACTATAAGGGCACTTTTGCATATTGAAAATTGTGGTTTTGTTTTTATCAAATGGTCAACTTATTTTTTTCAAATTTGCAGCTTCTACTTCAACACTATTTAAATACAACACTTCCAGTATTTGTCCATAAAAAAAATCATCATCATTATTCGCTTCCAAAATATAGCTCATGATCTCTCATAGGAATGATCTGAGTGATTTTATTCCAATGAGGGGTCCAAAGCTATGTTTTAGAAGTAAAGATCGGGTATATTTGTGTGACTTTTAATTCCCACTGATAAAGTCATTGACCTTGAACTTGAAATGTATTTCCTAGGTTGATTTCTGCTCTGTAATGAAAATTCCACTTAGCTGATCAAAACTAAACTTGACATGTGAATTATTACATCACCATCAATCTGAAACAGCACACCAATTATTCTCACTGAAATTATAATTCCTTTCCTAATTATGAATAAAGCATTCAGCGGTCATGGAATTTGAATCATGATTTTCACTTGATTTAGTCAACTTTGTGTTCGGTTTCTTGAAACAAAATTGCATTTCTCTGTTGCGAATTTGTCAAAATTCAGTTTTGATCAAATCGACTATGAGTTTTGTTAACATTGTGCTCAGCCTGTTCTGAGACCACAAAATTTGTAAATATTGTTAAAATACCTTTAAAGGTTAGTAGCTTCCAAAATAAGGCCTGTTGTAAAGGTAAAGGGGTGCAGATTCAAGTTTGTTCAAAGCAAATACCTGGTTTAGTATTTGGGACCCCTTTGGGAGCCCACATTTTGACTGTGCCATACGAGAAAGAATCTTTCAAAAAATTTTCTCCAGAACCACCATTATGACTCTTTTGATATTTAATATACATCATTCTTAAGAGGGTCCGATTCAAGTTTGTTCAAATCTATATTCTTTAAAAATCTTTTTCTTGAGAACCACTGATCAGAATCTTTTGATATTTGGTATACTACACCCTTCCCCAGTGGGAACCTTAGGAAGTGAAACAGTGTTTTTTTCACTATGGTTAACAAGTGCTGTTTTACTGGTAAAATAGGACCCAGTCACTAATGCTTGTGATGGAAGCAACATGGGTATAAACGATTGAATGAGCTTGACTTTATATCTCTATGTTGCAGTCACGATTAGCCATTGTTCAAAAGTATGTGACCTTAAATACCAATATATAAATAAATACAACAACCTGGGGGGGGGTTCAGATTGCAGGGTTCGATTTAATTTTAAAAAATTGAAAAGCAGTTTACTAACTTGGATAAATTTTGATTAGCATTTCCTATTATTTATATGTTTTTCTCATGTGAAGGGGACGCGGTGGCTCAGTTGGTAGAGGTGCAGGCTGCAAGCCGAGAGGTCCTCGGTTCGAATCCCACCTGCGGCAACCGCGTTGTGTCCTTGGGCAAGACACTTCACCCCGATTGCCTACATGGGGGCACGATGACGCTGTGTACTGAGGCGTACTGCAAGTCGATGGTGCGCATGTCTTCAACCAATCTAACCCTGCCTGTGCTGCGGTGCAGAGTTCAGAGTTACGATGTTGGAGAGCTGACAGCTGCTCGTCGTTGCTCGGTGGTTCTCTCCGGGTACTCCGGCTTCCTCCACCCGTAAAACTGTCACGGTCACGATTAGCCATTGTGCATAAGTATGTGACCTTAAACACCAATAAATAAATATAAATAAATATTCTCATGTGAAATTGATTGGCTATAGTTGAAAATAGATTTGAAAATCACAATGTGAATCCAGTTAAATTGAGCCCTGTCAGAATGGAGTTTTTTCAAATCAGATCCCTGTGCTTATATTTGTGCTCCCCTATGGCATCCTAAAGGGGTCCGATTCAAATTTGTTCAAACTGAGACACTTCTTTCTCAGATTATTTTGGTCAACAGTTTTCTGCACAAAATCACTTGAAATCCTTCAAATCTCTATGAAGTTGAAAAACAAAAATCGCCCAATGGTTGCTGCACCCCCAGCTACGTATACACCCCACCTCCCCTAGTGAAAACATGACATTGACACATTTGGAGTTTGAACACCACTGCCCTCAAAAATAAATCTAGGCATTTACATCCTCTGCATGGACAACAATGTTATAAAAAAATTATATAACTTCATTCCTGTAATTAGCCACAGATGATGAATACAGTGGAGCCCACTTTATCTCTAAACTGAATAACCCTGTTAATTATACCCCCACAAAACAAAGATTAGGTGGGATATATAGGAGTCAACTTGTCCGTCGGGCAGTCTGTCATCATGGATACGTTGCACATGTAAACTTGTGGAGCAAACTACTTCCACAGTTTTAGTTGCATTTTCATGAAACTTCACAAAAATGATCAACATGATGAGGGGAAGTGTGTGACTTAATTTTTTTCCAGATCGGATTCAAGATGGCCGACTGGTGGCCATGTTGGATTTTGCAAAATACTTGTGAAGCGAACTACTACAGTTTTTGCTGCATTTTTAGGAAACTCAGTATAAATTGATCGACGTGATGAGGAGCAGAGCAGGGCATAAATTTCTTCCAGATCGGATTCAAGATGTCCGACTTGAGGCCATATTGAATGTTGCAAAATACTTGTGGAGTGAACTACTTCCACAGTTTTAGTTACAATTTCATGAAACTTCACCAAAATGATCAACAGGATGAGGAGCAGTGCGTGGCATAATCTTTTCCCGGTCGGATTCAAAATGGCTGATTGGCGGCCATATTGGATTTTTTTTTACTTAGAAAAATTGAATGCCCCCTTTCAGTCACCCACACTAGACGGTATGCCATGGTGGGGGTATACCGGGTGACAGAACATCTCTAGTTGAAACTAATTTCCCAACACAAAACCTTTTACCATACCTCCAGTACAAATTTGACCATTGAATATAGGTTATAGAGTAACTCCTGTTAATTGAATAAAAAATCTTGTAACCTTTTGAGAAATTACCCTGACTCTCCCCAGTTTTTCTTTGTTTATAGACCTATGGCTTCAGTACATCCTATACAAGCATTTAATCTACTGTATCTTGTTTGGCAGAGCTCATGGAGCTCTGTCAAATAAGATGTAATAGAATAAGTGCTAAGTTGATCTCTAGAATGTAAAAAATAAGTATCTGTGATATTGACAACAGGAAACTTTGTAACTTTTTCAGTATTAATTCTTTTGTATGCTGCTGGCAGACATTCCTGCCCAGGGCTGCAAATCTCTTGTCCCAAGAATAAGTTTAATTAGGGCACTTGAAACCAAATGCTCCCCTCTAAATTTAATCAACTTTTAGACAAATGACTTTTCAAGTTCAATTTCTCAAACAATTTTCATCAAATCTAATCGTGGCTGCTTCACAGCAAACATGACTAGATTTGATAAAAAAAATTTAAAAAATACTCACCCAGCATAATGGAACATATCTAGCTTGCAATCCTCACAAAAAATCACCAATGACCCATTCAGATTTTACTACTTTTCACAATTTTTTGCAGTTTTTCTTGGTTGTGTGTTAACTGGTAGAGTGTAGTGCTGAAACGGTTATGGGATTTTCATAACCGGTTAACCACTTCTGACAACTGCGGATAACTGATTAACCATGGTTATCTAAAAAAATTCGAGAGGCATATGTCTTCAGTAGGTTACTGAGGGCGAGATCAAACTGAAAATTGCCAAAATCAGTCCTGGCAATGCACCCTTGGCGATTGCTGAGGTAAATGCTGTGTATCAATGCATTGTAGCACATCATCAGCAAAAATAAATTGCCGAGGGTGTAATGTTGTAAAATGTCACTGGCCCCCCCTGCTCAAAAAATAACATGTTTAGGGTAACCCAACCAACCCTAAAAAAGTTTATCGAGTAAAAGTCGATCATTTAGTTCATTGTAACCCTAAATTTCCATCGGACTTAAAACTGAATTTGAAACCGATTTTGGGGTTCAAGCTTTCAAAATTACATGGAGAAATAAGTCTTTCAAACAGTATAAATGGGGAGAAAGAAGTAAGTTCCAGTTCAGCAAAAGAAACCACATTTAATAAATTGATGAACATTTCACGTGAATTCACTGTGAATTCAAATGTATACATAGAAATTATTGACAGTGGCCAGCAGATGTGTAAATATTGCATTTAAGTGAAGTATGTGATAGTTCGATACTTGTTATACGCCCTTTTGAAAAACGGGATGTATTATGTAAATGGTCTCGCCGTCCGTCTGTCCGGGCAGATATAATGGGGTTTAGGTGGCTATTTGTTGGTAGAAACTGGAGTTAGGCGCAATTTATGTGACTAGTCATATAGTTAAATGTCATTATTCTAGGGTGGGGCTTAGAGTGGGTGGGGTGGGGTTAGGGTCAGTAAAGGGTAGGGTTAGGGTTTGCTACCACCCCAAAAATTTTTCACCCAAAAAGTTGTTTTAATACAATGGACATGCATTTTAGTTAAAATAGACTAGGAATATATTGAATTTTTGATTAGTCTAGGGTGGGGTTTAGAATTGGGGGTGGGGAGGGGTAGGGTTAGGGTCAGTAAAGGGTAGGGTCAGGGTTTGCTACCACCCCAAAAATTTTCCCCAAAATCACTTGTTTTAATATAATGGACATGCATTTTATTGTAGTCCCATAAAAATAGCCACATAACTACCAATTTGCCCAAGTTCTTGTTTTTTATTTTGTGAAGACCTCAGATCACTTAATATGAAAATGTGAAAACAGGTGAATTATCCTTTGCCCCTGATAGGGCAGGGAAATGGGGCAATGATGGGGGGGGGGGGGGGGGGGGGGGGGGGGGGGGGGGGGGGGGGGGGGGGGGCAGACGTAGTCGAATCAACAAAAATTTCAAACTTTACCCCAGAGAAACTTGTCCAATTTTGACGGGGGGTATGTTGCCCTGCTAGGCGGGTGCTCTTGTTTTATTTCTGTCAGAAACCACATGCTTTCAATATCACGCCAAATGGGGAGATTTTTATCATTGGTCATTTCAAGGAAAGTTTATTTAATATGCAAACATGATTATATTATGCCCCCCCCCAAAAAAAAAAAAAAAGTTAAAAGAATAATTAGAATATACTAACCTCTTTAAACGGAATTTGAATTTGCTCAATAATCAGCCATGGTTAGTACATTTTAGAATAGAGTATGTACAAACCAAAGAAGCCTGTCATTATATTTAAAAACCAAACAATGGAATATCCACTGATGAACAGGGATTTGGGGGCAATTTGAAACATGTCATCAAAAGAGAACAATTTTGCCATCCCCCTCCCCCCCCCCCCCAAAAAAAAAAAACAAGCACATTTGCCACCAGAAGACTCCATCCCCCTCCCCCTCCCCCTTCCCAACGTGCTCATTTGCATATTTTTTTGGCGAGAGAGCGATGACAAATTACCAGAACTGCAAAATGGACACACAAACCTTGTATAACATTCTCAATTTCTCATCTGATAACTCTGAATAAATTTCTCGTCAAGTAAACCTTAGTTGAAGTTATTTAAATTTATCTGCCCTCTGTATGTATCTCAACTGTTTTGAGACTATTAACATCATCCAAGAAGCCAAAACGACATGGCGACAAAGATATAGAATGCATGCATTAGTTCAAATAGCATATCCTGTAACAACATTGATGTTTTTCACATGCTTCTTCACAATCGTTTATTACTTCCACTTCAGTTGGTATATGTTATATGTGGTAATGGTTAACCAGTTATGGAAATCATAACCGGTCAAGTTCATGACTGGTTATTAATGGTTAACCGTTTCAGCCCTAGTAGAGTGCTAAATTATTTTTCAAAGGTGATTAGAAACATGACTATTTTAAGCCTTAATTCAGCAAGATTTTGTTCATATATCATTGTTTTGTTACTATTTATTGGATGTTGGCACTCTCCAATAAATGATAACAAAACAGTTTTATATGAACATTGTTTTCCCCACTACTGCTCAAATAACAAGACTATGCATACAGTGTAAAGCCACTACAGTAACTTTCAGCACTTTTCAGTAGAGCCATGATAATGACTTCTAGCACTCAATCAGTTACTTACCAACTCCAAGTACGTTTTTGGAACCTGTAAAGTTTGTCAACGTTGGATGTAGATCTTTAAAGGTAGTCGTAGTGAAATGACTGGTGAGCCATTGGGGGCTGTGGAACATCTCTGAAAGTTTGTGGGTAGGGAGGAGGGGTTTGGAGTGTGAGTGGGAGTTCTGGGACCTTCTACAAAATCTTGTAAAAAGGGGGACCTAAGAAGCAATCTAGATGATTTTAGGGGGTTAGTGGGCTAAAATATCTCAGATTGCACAATACAGGCCTACATTGTATACTTTGACACTCTATTGGGATAGTCACTACTCCACCGCCAACCCCAAGTCGTATAATCGCAGAGTTCTTTAGTATTAAGGATGCCAAATAGAATAACAAGCAATTAAGCTCATATTGTTTACAATTTTCAAATATTTTGAACATTGTTGCCCTCCCCCCCCCCCCCCAAAAAAAAAAAGTGAGGGGGCAGAGCCTTCCACCCCCTCAACTCTTGCCAATCCTATTCCAGGAGGACATAAGTTGCTCACCCATGTTTTTCCAAACCACAGGCCTGGTCTGTTAGCAGCCCATTGGGAAGTTCTTACAATCATTTCTGTCAATCATCTTATGTTGGATGAAGTTTGGCTTTCTGCAGTAATCCTTCTGATTCCACTTTTTAATTCAGTTACAAGCCACCTCATTCATCTTCTAAATCTCAAGCTATCATTTAGAATCTTTAAAACTACTGAATTAATGTTTCTCCTAATCACAAGAAATTTCCTCATAAATCAATTTACACTTTTGGTGACACTTGTATAATCTCTGAAACTAGGCAATCTGTTTAATGTGACCTCTGTAACATAACAGCTGGGGATATCCCTGGACTCTTTTCAATTCAAAATACACTTGTAATTTTTATGCTAATTTCAGTGATTTAATATCATTGAATATGGTTGATGCCAGTGTTAAATTGGTTTCTTGCATTTCATGGCGCACATCACATAACCTTTCTTCTTTTATATTGAACCTTTCTCTGTCGATCTGTTCAATTTTAGTAGCTATCTAATTCTTGTGGACTAAAACTCCCATGAAAGCCCAAATATGAGAAGGCTTCCAGCAATATTTAATTTAGCTCAGATTTGGGCTTCTAGTGCCTAACTGGTTAGCTCTTGATATAACCCTTTACCAAATGTAACTACCCAAAAATTTCATAAAAATCGCCTTTCAGATTTTGTTTTTGTTCATTCTTTTGTCTCAAAAACATAGCTTATAGGAGAATAACCTCATTGCAATGAGGAGTCATAAGCTATGTTTTTGAGTCAACAAATGAAAATTGTTGTTATTCAAGAAATGTTTTTGTAAATGTCGCCTGCTTTTCATGTTGGGTATCATCCTTTACCAAATTTATTGATCATACTTTGCCAGTGCCATCCACAGAAATTGCCATTCAAATTTTATTCTCAATTTTTGCCTCCAAAATATAGCGTACGAGTAATAACCCCTCATTGGAATGAACCCATCATGCTCATTCCAAAGAATCCTGATAGTTGTTTTTAGAAGTTCAATTTACTATTTTTTAATCAAAGGCCTGTTTAGTGACAAATATTGATCTAGTAGTCGATTTGTTAATCATGTTTACCTGATCTCCCATCTGCCAGAAATCCAATACAGCACTGGTCTTCAACCAGTTCTAACTCTGCTTGTGTGGAGTCAGTATGTTGGGGATCCTGACGGTTGCTCACTGCTACTCGCTGGTTCTCTCTGGGCACTCCAGCTTCCTCCACCCATAATAACTGTCTGACTCCAGGTGAGCCTGGCTGTCGAAAATGTCATTAAACCCCAGTAAGTAGAAAAATCCAATACAATAGCACAGAGTCCCAAGTTTTGAACATGTTACATGCATACTAAACTGCCATGGATTATGTTAACAGGGTTTTTTGTAGGACGAGTTGCTGGAGCTTCTTAAAGTATCTCACCTCCCGGGACCATAAAAGATATGTGGTGCCTGATGAATTGTCAGACACCACTGCTTATTTGGGGTCCCTGGAATTATGGCATAGTTTTCTCACATTTGATAGGTTTTGGTGACTGCACTGAATCCACACTCAGAAAAATGGCCCCTTTCCAATTTCCGTGGATTAAAACCTGCTGTACTGTGACATAATGTCAGAGGATAGTATGCTACATGACATTATGTTGCAGTTTTTAGCTCATCTTGTAAATATCGTGGCATAAAATTTTACATGTTCTCATATTTGCAGTAAATAAGAGTGAAAAGTGGAGGATATTGTTGAGTTAGAAATAATGTTCAGTGTTGAGGCTATATTATTTATGTCAGTCAAATGATAAACATTTGTTGGAGACAGTCATAGCAATAATTAGCACACAGTGCAGTCCCATTAATTTAAGTAAGTAGTAGTCATCAATAAAGGTGAATTGTCAATGTGATTCAGTGAAAGTAAAGTTTGATAATATTTATAATAGCTGAGGTGCTGGATTTCAAAGGGGATAATATAGAGAGTAATCGCTTGACTGGACTGGTTATGTGAAATAATTCAGGAGAGGTGAGGGATGTTGTACAAACATGAGTGTGTAAATGCCCACGAGTATTTTACAATAAAGACCCTCACCTCGAATGAATTATTTCACGTAACCAGTCCAGTCAAGCGATTACTATCAATATTATCCCCTTTGAAATCCAGTGGTGTTTATTACTTTTCATTATTAATGATAATTATATTATTTAACCCTTTACCTAAGTAGCGGCCAGCGATAGTCTCAAAAATCGCCAATTAATTTTCATTATTTTTTCATTTTTTGTCTCTAAAACTTTCCAGTGAGGTGTCATAACCTATGTTTTTGAGACAGAAAATGAAAATAATAGTTATTCAAGAATTTTTTTTGAAAGTGTTGTCTGCTTTTGATGTTAGGTAAAGGGTTAAAAAAAACCCCAAAAACAATGAAGTCCCCATTACACCCACAGGAAAGCATCTTCGTTTGTGCGCACGGATACATGACCCAATTGTTGATTGCATAATTCACTTGTGAAGTTATCGTTTATAATCAAACCCAGAAATCCCAGTAAATCACACTTTGGAAAGTAATAACTAATTGATATAAATGGCATGATCAGTGTACAAGTAAGGGATTGGTGCCCCAGGTCTGAAGACATTGATTCACCATCTCAAGAGAAAATTCTATAGAGGGATCTTCTGAGCGACAGAGCATGAGCGCCAAGGCACATAAGGCACAGTTGTAATGGGACACACAAATAATTTGAGGTACAATTCAAGTGCTGAGTCTCATAAAGCATGGTTATAATCAGAGGTCTACTGTGAGACATAGTGCTGAGGCTCATAAAGTATGGTTGTAATCAGAGGTCTGGTATGCAACATAGAAAAGAAATCACTGAAGGGTGATACAGCTATGAGCGACACATGTCAAGTATAGAGAGTGTAGAGAGCTCAACTAGTCTAGAATTAGAGAACTACTTGTGGATGCCTGAGAGCTAAATGTTTGTTTATTTATGAGGCTATTGGTATAAACACTTGACTGGACTGGATTTCTCTTGCCAATGAAATAAGTAGAATTGAGCACATTTAATCAATTTTTGCGTCTGTAAATTGAATTCTTTCACCAGTGGTTCATTGAATTAAATTTAGGTGAATTGTTCATCAAATCTAGTCGTGGCTGCTTCATGACAGCCATGACTAGATTTGATGGAAAATATCTTGAAAATACTCAGCAGGTTAAGAGTTTCAGCAGGTTAAGAGTTAACCTTTAATGTGGCGAGGATAGAGTGGAAGAGAAGCTGAACTCATATCATGTTTTAACTATAGATGGAGGCAGTGTTCAAGCCTGAGGCAGTGCCTCAAAGTTGAATACATGAGAACTGTGTTGTAAATGTTGCTATGAAAACTTGGTTGTATGTAGAGACAATATATGTAATGTTAAGGGATTGAGAATCAATGAGATCCAAGTACCAGCATCTACAAGAGAACTTGGGCACAAAGAAACTTTGAACTCTCTGCCAATAACAAAATCACACAATGTGTATTGTATTTAACTTCATGCAATAACTGTGAGAACTGTAATTTTTTTATTCTTGTAAATGAATTGTCTTTGATTAATAATTTGAATTAATACCCCTTTAACACTTTTAAGTCATTAATACCTCAAGGAAAGGGTCTATAGCCCAACATGAAGATGGATGATTGGGATAAGGTGAATAGTTGTATAATTGTACATGGGTTTACATAGCAGTCTGAGTGCAGGCTGCACCTCGTGATGTAGCTACCCCACAGCCATATTTTAACCCACATTAACTTGACACTTAGGATGGGCTTTAGTTACTGTTCATCATCTGACATCTTTTGTGAACATGGGATTTAAGACTTGGAACTGATTTCAGTGAAGTTGCAGAGAACTGATGGACATGAGATTGCATTGTGATTTTGGTGAAATGAAGTTACTGTGCTCATGGGGACGGGATTGGGTTAAGAAAACAATGCTGATTTGTTGAAAATATATGTTATCCTATCCCAGCCTCTCTTTTTTAACAAAAATATCAAAATACAAAACATCCCCTTTCTTTTTTTTACAAAAATTGGTGCGAAGGAGGCATTTTCTTTATGCATGACATGATTGATGGAAACTGTAATTTCTTAGACTGCAGAGTTTTTACAAATACATATAGCATAGACATGCCATGCACCACTTACTAGAGGGTTATCAGAGCGATACCCACTGACTGGAAAAAGTTAATCGAAAATCACACGAAAATGTCACTAATTCAAAACTATTCGATATCCACCCTAAATTCATGAACTGAAGTCAACAAATACTGTTATAGTAAGTTTTTGAATAAGGTTGCGAAACAACCCATACTTGCACAAACAAAGTGGAATGCTTCTCTGGTCCAGTCTATAAATGAAGAAGAATGAAAATGCATACATCATCATGCTTTCACGTTCACAGATGACACCAATCTATAATCCAAACAATTTAAAATTAATCACCGTATTCTCTTTACAAACGCAATACTCTTTAAGGCTGGTCTATCCGAAACAGAACTAGGCTCTTTCTTTGGCAATTCTAAGGAAACTATATGCCACTTGTTTTTCGAATGTTCTGTGCCCAAAACTGTTCTGCTACTTCTACAAAATATTAAGAAAAATGCAATTTAGACTTCACAATAAATGAAAGATACACTATTTTAGGGCCCACCTCAGTATCCGAAGCTTCCGAACTTTGGATATATGTTTGATGATTTATAAAAAATACATCTATTCCTGTAGCCAGAAAAGGTGCCTACCAACCTTTCAAAGCAATAAGGAAAGTCTAAAGTTTTGTAAAAGCTTCAGACTGTTCTCCATGTATCCCTATCCCATTGGCAGAGCAAACAAAATTAGACAAAAATGGAACTGCATCTCCAAGACTCTTATCTAATAAATCTCATATAAACATCTCTATACATTACAATTTTCAAACACACAACTTTGAATTTGTCAAAGGCTTTTGAGAATATAAAATTGCTCAATTGAGTTTTTAAGAATGCTAACTTTGTTGTTTCCCTAGCTATTTGTAGGTTGTGAAATTGTGTTTGCCTACAGATCTTATGTTTCAATATCATTTATGTTAGTAGATGTTGTATATTTTGGAATAGAAAAAAAACAAACAAAACATGGGCAGTGGTGTATTTTATCTATTTTATAAACTTGGGTAATTTATTTCTGTTTTTTTAAGTTTGTAATGGTAATAAAAAGAGAGCATGTGGCAGCTAAAATGATCATGGAGAAGGGCCTGAGTAACAACTTTTTAACTTTTTTAGTTCTCATAGACCTGTATATTTTGGAGTATGTGCAAGGCAAAGTTCCTGATCATCCATGTGGGGGCACAGTGGTTCTTTGTACTTAGGTGTACTGCACGTCGATGGTGCACTTGTCTTCAACAGCTGCTAACTGCTTGTGCAGAGTTCGTAGGTTGCAGAGTCTGGCAATTGCTCGATGGTTTCCTCTAGGTACTCCAACATCCTTCACCCTAAAACTGTCCAACATGATGTGACCCTGGTTGCTGAAAGTGTTGTTAAACCCCAATAAACAAAAAAATCGAACATACCACAGGGGAATCTGGCATCATCAACACAGTTAACTACAATATAGTCATTCATCTCAGTAACTCAAGGCACTTCAGACATTAAAGTCATTGCCTCATACAAGCATTCCACCAACCAGGTCAACTACTAATGACGGAAATCACGCTGTGCTTATCAAGGACTGGATTTATCGGTCTTCTTTATATAGTCCTGCTAATCCTAAGGCTTCCACAATACGGCATGTGCGAAAGGGTAAAAAGCAACCTGGCATTATGGAGTCTTTCAATGACACAAATGACAACAACGTCAAAGTCTGTATGTAAAGCAGCTGGATGCCAATTGTTCGATCCTGACCAATGGTAACTGCATTGTGTCATTTGGCAAGACACTTAATCCTGTTTGCCCATGTGTGGGCTCAGTGTACTAAGGTGTACTGCACATGGCACACTTGCCTTCACCTGCTGCTAACACTGAGTCGGTAAGTTGGAAAGTCTGACATTTGCTTGTCGCTGCTTGTGGTTCTCTCCAAGTAATCCGGCTTCCTCCACCTGGTACACTGTCTGACACAATGTGACTCTGAGTGTTGAAAGATTCACTAAACCGAAATAGACAAACAAACAACCACAGCTAACTCCGGGGCTTATACACTATTTGTTGAACTTGGGCTTTCAGTAAACCAAACAGTTTCATATGTTTTTAACTGACATTCTGGCAGTAAGGCATACACAAGGGCATATGCTGTGAATCCAGAATGAGTATGAATTATTTATAACTGGTTCCAGAACTGAGGGAAAGATGTAAATGTGCTGTGCATTTTTAGGAGCTCAGCCAGTTGCAAGGCTTTCAACTGCTGATCAACTGCAAACCCAACCATTTCACCATTGTCACTGGAGTGAAGTAATAACTTGCCTTCTCAAGTCTTGACTCAGGTCCCTCCAAATAGGCATTGCATCTTGATGTTTAAAACATAGGTGGTCCTCCCTTTTGTTGATGATACATGGTACTTTAACTACAACACTGGAATGTGGGAACACCTTGCCATCCAGCTCATTTATTTTTCAACTAAACTAGTTGTCGCAATGGGTATAACCTTATCGCAGGCACACTTCCTACAACAGATATATTTTATTTCAGTAAAATAAATATTAATTAAGAAGTGAAGCACATTTCAGGTAATTAAATGTGAGGTGGTAGCAAAGCAATCAACAAAAAAATTATGGAAGAATAAAACTGGGTAATTTTCATTCACCCAATGGTTGGTAAAGGAATATAAATTGAATAATTCTTCTTGATCAGTTGGCACTTCGACCAATTGGCATGACAGTGTTTTGGGAAGACACTTTCATTTCAACCAGAGTGTTGGATATATTCTTTTAGTAGAAGAATAAACTTCAGTAAAGCCATTGCAATGTTTTTAATTTTGGGTATCATGGAGAATGTTAACTGGGTGAGTGCTAGAAGCTACTATCATGGCTCTATTGTAAAGTGCTGAATGGTACTGTATGCGTTGAGCTTGTTGTTTGCTCAGTAGTAGAAAAAAATCTTTACATACAATTGTTTTATTACCATTCATTGGAGAGTGCCAGCAGGCACTCTCCAATGAATGGTAATAAAACAATTATTTATGAAGATCATCCTGCTAAACTAAGGCGCCCCATGCTAGTAGTGTGGTATCTTTGAAAAAAATACTCACACGTTACAAATCGCCTTTGAAAAATAATGTAGCACTCTACCAGTTAATGATGGAACAGTGAAATGTGCTCATGTACCATCATGTTAATGGCTGTGTAACAAACTACGGTTTTATAAATATAGGTGTATAAATATATAATTCTATATCAGCTCACTTATCAAGTAATTTGGGGGCATGGTGGCTCTGTGTACTAAGTCATATTGCACGTCGTCGGTGCACTTGTCTTCAACTGATGCTAACCCTGCTTGCGCAGAGTTAGTACGTTGGGGAATCTAACAGTTGCTTGCCATTGCTTGGTGGTTCTCTCCAGGTACTCCAGCTACTCCCACCCATTAAACAGTCTGACACAAGGTGACCCTAGCTGTTCAAAGTGTTGTTAAACCACAATAGATAAATCAATAAATATCAAGTGACTTGATCACGCCAACATTCCAGGCATGGTATAACATGTTGAGACACAAACCTGCTGGTGTTTGGAAACATGGGTCAAGGTCCCCCAGATCATTCAAGTTTTGTCTTTTTCTTTTCAATTCATAGTTCATGGCCTTCGCCTTCCACATAATAATTTTCGGTCAGATCTTCACATAGATATCTCTAATAAGAAGGGAATTGATACTAATGGCCAAGAAAAGCCTGCTGTTCTCGTAAATCACTTAATTTAGTTTGACAGAAGTGTATGCGCAGTGACTCAGTGGTTAGAGCATTTAACTTCTTACTGAAATGGTCCCTGGTTTGATTCCAACCATGAGTTGTGTATTTGACAAGGCACTTGATCCTGATTGCACACATAGTTGCTATGTGTACTAAGGTGTATTGCAGGTCGAGAACACTTGCCTTCAACCAGTGCTAACCCTACTTATGCAAGTCTGTTTAGGGAGTCTGACAGTTTCTTGCTACTGCTAGGTGGTTCTCTCCGGGTACTCAGGCTTCCTCCACCCATAAAAAGTCTGAAACGAGGTGATCCTGGCTGTCAAAAGTGTCATTAAACCCCAATAAATAAATCTAGTTTGACAAGAATTATTTTTCCTGATGGGGGTGGGTGTGGCAGGAGAAAATCTCACCCGAGGGCAAGATATTTGAGCCAGACACGAGGCTTGTGTCTGGACCAAATATCTAGTCCCGAGGGTGAGATTTCCCCATCAGGGATAATTTTTCTCCCCCCACCAAAACACTGTGATGTCATCAAAAGTAATCCAGGGCCATGTGCTGCTGTATTGAACAATTTTGTTGTCCATTTCTGAAAAAAAATAATTTGCTTATCAGAGAGAGCAGACAAAAGTTCTGTATATACCACAAAATTAAATCCAAACGCCGGCAAGAGTGGTCTTAAAGATTTGTAGTGAAATGAACATTGACATCAGTCGAGTGCTTGCATCAATGGATCGATGGAAATTCTTCAGTCATTTGACATTGTTTGCTTTCCATATTTTTGTTCCTTCAAATGTCTGTCGAAACTTCTTATCATGCCTCAAAAGTAACTTTACTCATACTCCCTTTGTGCATTTTTATTTATTATTTATTTATTTTTTTTTAATTTTTAATTTATTTATTTATTGGTAGTTTAAGGTCACATATTTCTGCACAATGGCTAATCATGACCACAGACATTTATTATGAATTCTGCAAGTGTCCTTTGGTTTTGCAGTCTGTGTTTTTATTTCTATTTTCTTTGACAAATGTTTGTCTGCTAATATTTCCGAACGTGATGCCATGTTGTTTTTTTATAGAAGAGCATGTTTTGATTATTATTATCCCTGTTGGGTGTGGATGTGAGATGGGAAAGATATTTGGGCCAGACACCAGGCTTAATAGTTCTGGCACTAATTAAATATGCAAATAGGTTGATCACATGGGTGGGGTGAGATAGCTGTCATGTGGATGGGGTGAGACAGGCATATCTCTCCCAGCTGTCTCACAAACTTTATATGTGTCTCAGTACCTTAGTGGTGGGAGAAAGATATATTCTTCAGTGCTTTGGGGAGGAAAGTGGACAGACAATTTTTTATCACGGGTCTGTGACAGTCCACTCAAAATTCTCAATCCACTTTTTTAGTCATTAGTACTGCATATAAATTGCTTCAGGTATGAGATGATCTAAATATTGAAATTTTGTTTTCTAAACAGTTTTTTAGTCCATTTTCATGTAAATTTAGAGAAATAAAATCTCGACCATTTGATAATTACACTATATGCCTTATATTTTATAGAGAGAAAAAAAGCTTTATCAATTTTCGAATTTAAATTTATGAATTTCGTCTAATTTCAGCGAATTTATCTGCACACCATTTACATCCCCGTACTTTGTTAAAGAAATTTCTGGGGAAACCTCAAAGTGGTGCAGCTGTATATTTGCATTGAACTGAAAATTTCAGCTTTAGGTATTGTAGTTTTCACATGTTTCACATGATCTAAATAAGTCTTTTAATTATCTAAGCAGTGTCCCGTAGTTAAAGCTGTATGAATAATAAGAAAAGTTGATTCATCAGCACAACCTGCCTGTCATTGGATGGCATTGATGATTTGAATAGTTATTGAAGATTTTATAAAATGTTTTCGATCTGCATTCTACTATAAATTTCAATCTATATTCAAATGGTTTTCAGTGATCCATCAATTTATTTTTGTAAATTTATTCATACCTTTATGGAATGATTGAAAAAAAATACAGGCAAAATTCAGAATTGATCTTTACCATTAACCTTCAAACGTATAGAGAAGCCAAATTCATTCCAGCTTCTCTGTAAGTAAACTGAAGGAGAGTAACCCTTCACTCCTCTGTGTGTAACTCTTTGCACATTGATGTCAAAATGACAAAATTTCAATTGGTTATTTTGACCATCTGCCCAATAAAAAAAAATCTAAACTGTTTAGAGTAGCAAGACTAGGGGCAGTATGTAGGGATACAGCGGAGCCCACTTAATTGGATATCCCTTTACTGAATAACCCTGTTTATTAAATATTTCCCAACACAAAACCATTTACCATACCTCTAGTACAAATTTGACCTGTTAATTGAATATAGGTTATAAAGTAAACTACTGTTAATTGAATAAAAAATCTTGTAACCTGTCGAGAAATTACCCTGACTCTCCCCAAGTTTCCTCTGTTTCTACCTATTTGGCCTCAGTACATCCTATACAGGCATTTAATCTATTATATCTTGATTGACAGAGCTCAAACAAGATATAATAGAATAAATACTAAGTTTATCTCTAGCATACAGGAAAGTGACACAATCCCTGTGAATACTCCTGTTAACTGAATAATTTTCATTGGCAAAGTGGCTATTCAATTAACATTTTTCTTAAACAAATATCAATGGCTCCGATTTTCTTATAATGACAGGCCTTACTAATTTAATTGAAATTTTGCTTGCCTGATCTATATACTATATGGGTTGAGCATGATGAAACGAAGAACCCTATGTATTAGCTCACCTGAGCAAAGCTCAGTGGGAGCTTTGCTGATTACTTTTCGTCCATCTGTCCATCTGTCCATCCATCCATCCGGCATTAACTTTACATTATCAACATCTCCTCAGAAACTACTAGACCAAATTGAACCAAATCTGGTGTGCATGTTCCTTATTATTTGTCAATTCAAGTTTGTTCAAATAACATTGCCACACCCACAGGGGGCAGCACAAGGGTCATAACTCTGATAGTACCCATATCTTCTCCAGAACCATCAATTAGAATCTTTAGATATTTGGTACACAACATCTCTAGGGGGGTCAGATTCATGTTTGTTCAAATCAAGTCCGTGAGTTAATATTTGTGCAATATGAGAAAACTTGTTTAAAGGTCTTCTTCTTCAGATCCACCAGTCAGAATGCTTTCATATTTCATATACAACATCTCTAGGGTGGGTCAGATTCAAGTTTGTTCCAATCAGATCTCTAGGTTAATATTTGGGCACTCTATTGGAGCCTGAATTTTAACTTGGAACAATATGAGGAAATTTCTTTAAAAATCTTCTTCAGATCCTCCAGTTAGAATCCTTCTATATTTGACATACAACATTTCTATGGGGCCAGATTCAATTTTTTACAAATTGAGTCCATGTGTTATTATTTGGGCTCCCTAAGGGAGTCCAAATTTTTAACTTTGTGCAATATGAGGGAATTTCTTTAAAAATCTTCTTCTTCAGATCCACAAGTCAGAATACCTTCATCTTTGATATTCCACATTTCTGGTGGGGGAGGGGGTGGCAAATTCAAGTTTGTTGAAACTGGGTCCATGGGTTAATGTTTAGACTCTCTGTTGGAGCCCGGATTTTAACTTAGTGCAATATGAGGATATTTCTTTAAAGATTTTCTTCAGATCCACCAGTCAGAATTCTTTCATATTTAGTATACAACATCTCTAGGGGGAGGGGGGAGGGGGGGGGGGTCGGGTCAGGGGGTTAGATTCAAGTTTGTTCCAATTGGGTCTCTAAACTAATATTTAGGCACTCTATTGGAGCCTGAATTTTTAGCTCACTTGACTTTCAGTCAGGGGAGCTACCGTGATCATTCACCGTCCATCGTCCGTGAACATGGTGTTTGCATCTTCTCCTCCAAAACCAGTGTACCGATTTAATTGAAATTTGAGATAATAGTTTGTTATGACATCGCATTTTGATTTTGTTCAAATCAAGTTGCCTCGCCTCTCGGTAGGGCCACGCTTAAAAAGTGTGCTTAAATCTTAAAAAATCTTCTCATGAACCAGCAGTAGCAGAGACATGATATTTGGTGTGCAGCTTCCTTTCGAGGTGAATACTCAGATTTGTTCAAGAGAAGTTCGAGGAGCTATATTTGCCTTCATTGCGGGAGGGGCAAGAATTTTTGCCCCGCCCAAAATTTTTATTTTCCAAACCGAGAGACTGATTTGAACTAAATTTGATATGAGGGCTTATTGGATCATAAGTACTTAATTTTTGCCCCCAAAAATTTTCCTGTCGCTCCATGGGAACCGCAGGAGCTAAAAATAGAAAAAAAATTTAAAACGCCCATATCTCCAAAACTACACGGCACTGAGAATTCTTATTTGGTGTGAAGCTTCCTTAGGACCAACAGAATGGAATGGTCCAAAGAAATTGCTATCAGTTTTATCATAGGGTACTTTTCGCGACTTTTGAAAAAATGCTGAGTCAGCATTTTTTAACACTGTGGGTAATGGGAAAAGCATTTTAGGCTACTCTTCTCCCAAACCACTGCTCCAAAAGCTTTCAAATTTCGCATTTTACATCTTTGGAAGATTGTTTCACACGTTTATTAAAAGCAAATTGCTGGGTCCACATTTGGGCACTCTGTGGGAGCCCAAATGTTTAAATTATTGCAGTATGAGGAATATTCTTTAAAAATCTTTTTCTTCAGATCCACCGATAAGAATCTTTTGATATTTGGTATGCAGCATCCTTAGGGGGGGGGGGGGGGGGGGGGGGGGTGAAATTCAAGTTTGTTCAAGCCAAGTCCCTGGGTTCATATTTGGGCTCACTATGGGAGCCTGAATTATAACTTATTTCAAAATGAGGAATTGTCTTTAAAAATCTTCAGATACAACAGTCAGAATGTTTTGATATTTCGTATGCAGCATCCTCCCGTCGTCGGTCCCTTTTGAGGATTTGGGCTCTTCTTCCAAAAGGTTTCACTGGGAAGACACTCTGTCGGATTCTCAGAGTGAGCTGAGGCAGGCCGTTCTGGCACTCACCCAGTTGCTTTCTAGCAACCCTCAAGTTGGCTGTGTGAGGTGCAGCCTCTTTTGGTCAGTCACAGAGATTCCTTACCTGGCCCTTTGAATGCTGCTCGGCATTCACAGGAGGTTCCTGCTGGTCAGCCTGAGTTGGCTACGTCTCTTCTGCCACAGAGGGTGACGATTTGCTTGAAGGCAACGGGCTCCCTCATCAGTTTTGGGGCAGGCTTTACATTTTGTTTTTGGCTTCTTGCCAGATGTTCAGCCTTCGTACCAACCCTCAGTGTTTACCTATCCACGATCGTCAGTGGAGTGCCGCAACCCTGTTGAGCCTTCTAGCTCTGTAATTTTGCACCCTCTGCAATTGGCCTTCCAGGGCCTGGATGCAAAGATGCATTCCAAGGCCCTGAAGGGTTCCTTCTTTTCTCGATCTGATTCCTTTCTGCCTCCAATGCGGTTCTGTGTATACAAATCTGTCTGTCCACTAGTCTTTCAAAGCCAAAGACGGCAGTTCTTCCGATGTCTGATAGGGTGGGGGGGAGGGCCTTTCCCAAGAGATGTTG